>JAXQGN010000132.1:0-145205 GCA_037039805.1 Irpex sp. M6601 | reverse complement strand
CCTGGAGCCATCATGCTCCCAGACGCGTCAAAAGCTGGCCGACAGCTGGATACTCGCTGATGGGTACGTGCGCTTATCAGCTATGGCAGAGTTGTGGTCCCGCTTGCGGCCAGCTGTCCAACAACACGCGGTGTAGAAGAACGAGAAGACGACTCGTCAAGCTTGTCATGATCAAGATTCGAACCAACCTACGCGAATAACACATGTCACTGGAATTTGACTGGAATGGAATTCGGATGATGCGGTGGATCGCATCTTGGAAGTTACCCTCATCATGATGCATGCACATGCAGGTTCGAGGATTGCTCGTAAACGGGTTATGGCAAGGGCACGTCTGGAATGGCGTATGTAGTGATGGCTCGGTGGTGAGTCATTTCATCTTGCGTAACTCCATGAGATCCCTCGACGAGGCACTGACTGGCACTGATCGGGACTCGCGTCAGCTCCTTCACATCAGCCTTCCGGCGTCCTTGTGTGCGATATATAGGAGGCAGCCTAGGCACTCCTCGGAAGAGAAACAAAACTTCGCAGTAAGAATGCTTGCTATGGTCAGCTATAGGAGAGGCTAGAAGGTTTTTTTGCATATTTTTCAGGATGCAAAAAGCGGATGCAGAACGAGAGAGACCAGGGGACTCGGCGAATTAGTCCGAGTGGACAGCTCAAACAGGCTGCTGTGCGTCCAAGATCGTCTGCCTGCCAATCTGACGCGTCCTCCCTTCCGAGCACCAAGCCGATCGCACACCGACAGGAGCCTTGTTATATTACACCCACCAATTATGCGCCCTCTCCCGAGTCTCCCCCAGCTCCCAACAACAGCGAGCACGAGCTTACACACGACATTGAGCGAGGGGTAACTATCGCGAACACTGCTCATTTATCTACTACAATCCTGGGCGACCCGTACTAACCACCGCGCCCCTGAATTACCGCCTGAATCAATACCTACATCAACTCAACTCGTACCACCCTGGTGCGAGGTGTTTTATTCCTCTCTAGCACACAGCAAACTCCTCTTCTGCTGTGTCGACGATGGCAGACACCCAGAGGCATTCACACTCAACCGATCCAGAGAAGCCCGGAGATGACACAAGGGACAGTCAGGCGACCGCAGGAGACGTCGAGCTCGATCTCACTCCAGATGACATCTCCGAGCTCACTCTCGCAGGGATATCTACCGAAGGCCCTTTCGACCTCGAAAAGTTCCTCCGAAAGCTCATGAAGCAGTGAGTTCTGCCCACAGTCACCGCATACATCTATCTAACTTTAATTATGTATGATAGACGAGACGAGGCGGAAAATGTAGTCCACCGTGAACTGGGCGTGTACTTTAAAGACCTGCAGGTTACTGGACTGGGCGCCACCGTCATGCACCAGCCGACCGTGGGCTCCATGGTCGACCCCCGCAACATCATGCACGCTATCGAAGACATCCGCCACCCAGCCGTGCGCTCTATTCTACAAGGTTTCGACGGCGTCGTGCGCCCCGGCGAGATGCTACGTACGTCAAATTCCTCTACTTAATCACAATCTATTCCACACCCATTCATTCATTCATCCGCATCGCACCCGCCGCCAATCACCTGTGTGCCCCTATGTATTCGTGTACTTCCATATGTTCCTAACCGCTGACACTTCCCACACACAGTGGTTCTCGGGCGCCCCGGCGCAGGCTGCACCTCCCTGCTCAAAACCCTCGCGAACCACACCACCGAATTCCACACCGTCTCCCCCGACTCCGTGCGCTTCTCCTCGCTCACGCCCACCGAGATCACAAAGCACTACCGCGGCGACGTCCAATACTGCCCCGAAGACGACGTCCACTTCCCCACGCTCACCGTCGCCGAGACGCTCCGCTTCGCGTCGAAAACTCGCACCCCGCGGAACAGGTTCGATGGGCGCACGAGGGGCGATTTTGAGAGGCTGGTGGTGGATGTGTTGATGAGCGTGTTTGGGCTGAGGGCGCAGAGGGATACGAAGGTCGGGGATGCGTGGGTCAGGGGCGTCAGTGGAGGACAGAAGAAGAGGGTCAGTTTGGCGGAGGTGATGGCGACGAGGTGTTTGTTGGGCGCGTGGGACGGGGCGACGAGGGGTCTCGAGTGAGTTTCTTCTCTCCCTTCTTCTCTCCCTTCTTCTCTCCCTCTACCGGGCATTCAAAGCTAACTCGATGACGGATCGCATGTGATGTAGCTCGTCGACGGCACTCGAGTTCATCCAGTCCCTCCGCGTCGCGACCGACGCCGTGCGCATGACGACTATCGTGTCTATCTACCAGGCCGGCGAGAGTCTGTACGAGCTGTTTGACAAGGTGTGCGTTATCTATGAGGGGCGCATGGCCTACTTCGGCCCTGCGAATAAGGCGAGGGAGTATTTCATCGAGATGGGGTACGAACCTGCGAATAGGCAGACGACCGCGGATTTCTTGGTCGCTGGTGCGTAGTCGTGTGATGTTATGTTCCATTCCTCCCCTTCGTTAATGTCCTTCCCCGCACACAGTGACCGACCCGAACGGCCGCATCCCCCGCTCCCCCGCCCCTGCCCACCTCGTCCCGCGCACAGCCGTAGAATTCGCCGAGTACTTCAAGAACCACCCGCTCTCGAAGCAGAACGCGGAAGATATGGAGAGCTATAGGAGGGAGTATGTGGAGAGTGCGGAGAGGAAGAGCGAGTATAGACGGAGTGTGTTGATGGAGCATGCGAAGCATGTCAGGAGGGGCAGTCCGTACGTTGTTAGTTTGCCTATGCAGGTACGTCTCTATATCTCTACCTCTCTCTGTGCTTCTCCATTGGACGGCTCGACTGACTAAAGATGATCCGCAGGCGAGAGCGTTGATGGTCCGGAGGTGGCAGATCCTCAAGGGTCACTGGGAGACCGTCGTGCTCGATATGGCCGCTTTCCTGATCCAAGCTATCATCATGGGAACCATCTTCTTCCAGCTCAAGAACGACACCTCGACGTTCTTCTCGCGGGGTGGTGTGCTCTTCTTGTACGTCTTTCCTTCCCTCCTACCCACCCCCCCCTCTCCTAACCAACCCTCACTCATCCACTCTAAACTTTCCAGCGCAATCCTGTTCTCGGCACTCACGACCATGGCCGAGATCCCGGCCCTCTTCTCCCAACGCCCGATCGTCCTCCGGCAGTTCAAGGCGGCGATGTACCACCCCTTTGCGGAGAGCGCCGCGCTCACTTTGGTGGACATCCCCATTACGTTTGCGACGTTGACGATCTTTTGTATCTTGTTGTACTTTTTGGTCGGCTTGCAGGAGAGTGCGGGGCAGTTTTTGTGAGTCCTGCACCAGTCAAGTGTCATATAACCCGAACGCTCAGACCTTCTGTCTCCTTCCACTCTTAGCATCTTCTTCCTGTTCGTGTTCGCCATGACGGTCACGATGAAAGCCTGGTTCCGCGCGCTCACGGCTGCCTTTGCCCAGCCCGCGCCTGCGCAGACTGTCGCGGGTATGAGTATCCTCCTCTTGACGCTCTACACAGGGTACACGATCCCCCAGCCCAGCATGATCGGGGCGTTGAAGTGGATCACATATATCAACGTACGTCCATCCACCCTCTCCTCCTCTCTTCCTATACACAACAAAATAACGTACGATGTCCCCCACAGCCTCTTAAGTACGGCTTCGAAGCGCTCATGGTGAACGAGATGCACACCGTGCACGCCGAGTGCGCGACGCTCATCCCGCAGGGGCCTGGATACGACGGGAAGATCTCGATTGAGAACCAGGTGTGTACGAGCGTGGGGAGTTTGCCGGGGCAGAGCACGGTCAGTGGTGCGTTATATGCGCAGTTGTCGTATGGGTACACGTATAACCATCTGTGGCGGGTAAGCCGTTCTATTGAGCGAAAAAGCTTCCTGTATGTTGACTGAGATTATTAGAACTTTGGGATTGTATGCGCTTTCGGGTTCGCGTTCATTGGTGCCTACTGGCTCCTCACGGAACTCAACACGCGTTCGTTGCATACGGCTACTGTCACCTGGTTCAAACGAGGTTCGAAGGCGGCGCAGTTGCAGGAGGCGAAAGTTCTTCGTGAGGAAAACAACGCGGATCCCGAAAAGGGTAATCGCAGTGGAGACCATACGGCAGCGCCGTCCGTCGCTGCGGACGACACTCCCGCTGCAGGGAAAGACACGCACATGAAAGTCGACTCGCGCACGGCACCGGCGATGACGGACGTATTCTCGTGGCAGCACCTCGAGTACGTCGTCCCGCTTTCTGACGGCAGCCATCGTAAGTTGTTGGACGACGTCTCGGGCTTTGTCGCGCCTGGAAAGTTGACGGCGTTGATGGGTGAGTCGGGCGCGGGGAAGACGACGTTATTGAACGTGCTCGCGGAGAGGACGAATATGGGCGTTGTGCGGGGCGACCGGTTCGTTAACGGGCATGCGTTGCCGAACGATTTTGGTGCTCAGACGTACGTTCTCCCTCTTGTGTTGTCTTCTATATGCTGCATATCAACTAATGCATCCCCGGATATAGTGGATACTGCCAACAACAAGATACTCATTCTCCTGCTCAAACGGTCCGGGAAGCTCTTCTGTTCTCTGCTAGGATGCGTCAACCGCCCACTGTCCCGATCGAAGAAAAGGAAGAATACGTCGAAAAGTGTCTCGAGATGTGCGGCCTAGAAGCCTACGCGGACGCCATTGTCGGTACCCTCAACGTCGAGATGCGCAAACGCACGACGATCGCCGTCGAACTGGTCGCGAAACCCCGTCTTCTGCTCTTCCTCGACGAACCGACGTCTGGATTGGACTCGCAGAGCGCGTGGGCCATCGTTGCTTTCCTCCGTGAACTCGCAGACAAGGCGGGCCAGGCGATTTTGTGCACGATTCATCAGCCGAGCGGCGAGCTGTTCCAGGTTTTCGATAGGCTGTTGCTTTTGAAGGTTGGCGGGCAGACGGTGTACTTTGGTGATTTGGGGTATAACTCGAGTACGATGATTGAGTACTTTGAGAGGAACGGGGCGAGGAAGTGTAAGCCCGAGGAGAACCCGTGCGTCATTCTCTTTAATCTTGGTAGAGGGTGCCTTTACTGATAGAGTATGTGAATGTGTTCAGGGCGGAGTACATCTTGCAAGTTATCGGTGCTGGTGCGACTGCCACTGCTGATCGGGACTGGCACGAGATTTGGAAGGGAACTCCTGAGGCCGCGGCCGTACAGGACGAGATCGAGTTGATTCACGCTGAAGGTCGGAAGAAGCCACCCGTGGGCACGACACTCGACAGGAAATACGCGACGTCGTGGTTCTATCAAGTCAGGACGCTCACGGAGAGGAACATGCAGAGCTCGTGGCGTGACCCGACGTACATCATGTCCAAGGTGGCGCTGAACATCGTTGCCGGTATTTTCATCGGCTTCACGTTCTTCAAGGCCAAGGATTCCATGCAGGGTACTCAGAACAAGCTTTTCGTACGTGTCTACCCTTTCGTTTTTCTGCTGTACATGCCACTCACCTTGTTTCCGCACAGTCGATATTCATGGCCACAATTCTCTCAGTCCCGCTCGCTCAACAGCTGCAGGTGCCCTTCATTGCTCTGCGCGACCTCTACGAAGTCCGTGAACGCCCAAGCCGGATGTACAGCTGGACGGCGCTCCTTACGTCCCAGGTTCTCAGCGAAGTCCCATGGAACATCTTTGGCTCGTCTCTCTTCTTCTTGTGCTGGTACTGGACCGTCGGCTTCGAGAATACGGCACCGCGTGCTGGATATGTGTACCTCGTGCAAGGCGTATTGTTCCCGTTGTACTATACGACGGTCGGACAGGCTATCGCGTCGATGGCACCAAACACGCAGATCGCGGCACTTTTGTTCAGTTTCTTGTTCTCATTTGTGCTTGTGTTGTAAGTGCACCCGTCCACCTTATCAATGTGTGATAAGTCTTGCTGACTGATACGTCCTTTTTTCAGCAACGGTGTCCTGCAACCGTTCCGTCATCTCGGGTGGTGGAAGTGGATGTACCACGTCTCTCCCTATTCGTATCTTATCGAAGGTCTCCTCGGCGCTGCGGTCGGAAACCAGGAGATTAACTGTGCGGCCATCGAGTACGTGAAGCTCACACCTCCGTCTGGTCAAAGCTGCTCGGCGTACCTGCAACCATTTGTCAATGTCGCGGGTGGATACATCCTCGACGGCGACGCCACGGACCAGTGTGCATACTGCCCATTCCGCACGACGAACGAGTTCTTGTTGAACAGCTTTAGCATCCAATATTCGCATCGCTGGAGGAATATTGGTATTTTCATTGGGTTCATTGCGATTAATGTGAGTTGGCTCATCATCCGCTATTTTTCTATCTTCGGCGTGCTAACTAAGCCGTTTGCCGTACGCCTAGATCTGTGGTATCTTTTTACTCTCGTATATCTTCCGCTTCCGCGAGGGAAGCGTTATTGGCTCCATCAAGAGGCGCATAGAGGCGCGCAAAAACCGCAACAACAAGTCATAGATCGCCCAATGTGATGTTGTAGAAGACGACCTCACGACTTTCTGATGTACTCTCTTCATTTCATGCTTTTACCCTTACGATTCTCGTTACTTATATTCGCATAGCTCCCGTCGATTAGATAATTGGACCCGCCTCACACATGCTCGTTTCACGGTCTCGTATTCTCGCTGTAGCATTGATGTTTTCCCTGACATTTCAACGTGTTATTCCACCCCGTGTCTTTGCTGGTAGAACGTACAATAGTATTGCCAATCAACCTTGCTCTCATGACTTGCAATGAAGTGACCGGAACTTTGTCGCCAGCAGTATGTCACGGTGTATCAGCAGGGACGAAAGAGGTAACGCCCTGCTTTGTGGCGTGTGTCAGCGTGTGCCGCGGTAGTTACCGGCGGGACAATCATCCCCATCATGGTTCCTTGACTTCTGCCGAACGCTACCGTCCCATCACAACACTATCACCACACCTTCTGGTAGAACCTGAAGAGGAAAAGATATCGAGCTACACCTTGTTGCACACGCCCTAGACCACCAAGAACCGTGTGCCGAGGTGCCCGAGACTGCAGAGTTGCGACTGGTCGGACATAGGGCGCAACACGACGTCGCTGGTTGCTACTGACCGCCAAGTCGGAAACTTGACAGTAATACTAGTGCCAATTGGCGAGTGGACTTTGCTGTAGGCACTGATGATCAGTGTGATGCACAAGGTACGGAGTATCTGGAGCGGGCCTTGGTCGCGAGCGGACCGCGGACGAACACAGAGCAGCTTCATCCTGACCTACCCCCACTCCTCCAAATACCGAAATATAGGCGAACGCAATACGGCTTACATGACTTGGATACTGTAGAGAAACAGTGCAGCCGCGTGAGATTCTGTATGAGCGAGTATCATTTTGCCTTCTGCTTGCCACCGATTACCGCTTATTAATTTATTCATGGACGCGCAGGTATATTAACTGCCCTTTCCTCTTAGTCACACAGTATAGTCCTCCGTTAACGGATAAATCTCCCATCCACCCGAAATTGAGAAGGCAACACACAGTCATCGTGAACCACGCGTCGCTAGGAGTTAGCAGGCGATCGGGGCCTTTTTTTCGGTTGTAACAACGAGCTTGACGTAGCCTCCGGCTCTGGATGGTGCTCTGACCGATGCGGAGTCCCATGTTCTGTTTATCCAGCAATAGTTGGCACATGGACAAAATGGTGCTCGTCTCCACCGCGGGTGCTGATTATGTGGGACGGTGTGTTTAAGCCTCAAAATCCGCACATCTTCTAAACTGACGTGTGCTTGGCAGCGTCGATACAATAGAGTACGACTATTCGACAGGCCCGCTTCTTAACCCGTTTGTATTGATGTAGGATTCCCTGGCGGGCCGGGACGGAATAATTATAGGCATATCCTCGAATTGACGCACCTAGGTACAGTAGTAACCAGGTTGGTAAAGACATACCGCTGCCGCAGGTTCTGGCTGGGCTCTCACCGACAGCTGCAGATTATTCGACCAGGAACCTCGTCACATGCGTCCTCTCCGCGTCCTGTTGACAAACATGGGTCACGGCGGGTATATAAGTACCAGCTGAAGCCCCTCTCAAGGTTCTTCATCTGCAGGAACCTCTGTAGAGCTGACTCCTTCGACTATACACTCGTTCCAACTTGTTTCGCATCTACCATGCTTACATTCGCTTCCCTCCTTCTCGCTCTCACTCTTTCTGTCTCCGCTACTCCAATTGCTAGCAACTCCACCCTCGACGCACGCGCCAGCAGCTGCACGGGTACCATCTCCTCTCTGGACGATGTCGCCAGCGCTGTCAAGTGCACGACTGTCGTTATTAACGGCTTCACTGTTCCCGCTGGCAAGACCTTTGAGCTCGACCTCCAGTCTGGAGCCCAGGTCACTTTGAGTACGTCCATGAGTACATATGCGTTCGGAGCGCGTCACTGATCGTTACGGTAACAGAGGGTGATATTACTTTCGGCACCAAGAACTGGGCCGGCCCTCTCTTCCAGATTAGGTCAGTTTACTCTCCTCTTCCAGCATCCGTCGATGATTTCTGACTGTTAGTACGCGTTTAGTGGCTCAAACATCAACTGTACGATCCACGATTTCTTTGCTTTTGATTTATCGCTGAACCTTGGTTTTGTGCGAAAACAGTCAACGGCGGTGGCCACACCTTCAACGGCCAGGGCGAGTGGTACTGGGTAGGCATGACTCCTACAAGTGTTGTAGGTGAACGACGCTAACTGTCGAGCAATAGGACGGTCAAGGTGGAAATGGTGGTGTTACTAAGCCTCACCCCATGATGAAGTAGGTTAATTTCCTAACGGGCTGAGAAAAACCACTTATCTTGAGTTCTCCACCTCCAGGATCAAGGTCTCTGGAACCTTCACCGTAAGCCATCAACATCGCTGCTCGAACGTCGCGTGAGACTAAGCAACATTTGTCGTGATCTTTCCAGAACCTCAAAGTTCTCAACTCCCCCGCGCACGTATACAGCGTGTCCAACCCCGCTCAGCTCACTATGTCCAAGCTGACTATCGATGACTGTACGTGAACGTGAAGCGTCCATATGAATCCTAACCCACATCCGCCTCCTCCCTTGCAGCTGCTGGCGACAAGCCCAACTCGAAGAGCGGTAGCAAGGCTGCTGGCCACAACACCGATGGTTTCGACGTCAGCACCAACGATCTCACCATCGAGGATAGGTAAACAACCTATTCGGTCTGCCTTCACGATAGCCCACTTACTTTTCTCTCTCATGTTAGCACCATCTACAACCAGGACGACTGCATTGCCATCAACAAGGGCAAGAACATCGTCTTCCAGCGCAACACCTGCTCCGGTGGACACGGTATCTCTATCGGTTCCATCTCAACTGGCGCCACCGTCTCTGGCGTGACTATCACCGGGAACACCATCGTCAACAAGTACGTCTCAGCTGACATTATACACGTACTTTCGACTGACCTGGGTACTTCACCTCCAGCGACCAAGCTCTGCGCATCAAGACGAAGTCCGATGCTACCGGCGCGTCCGTCTCTGGTGTCACCTACTCTGGCAACACCGCCAGCGGTATCCGCAAGTTTGGCGTCATCATCGACCAGAGCTACCCCTCTACCCTCGGTACACCCGGAAATGGTGTCAAGATGTCGGTACGTATCCTTTCTCCGTTCTACGCTGGAAAATAAACATGGCTAATGCGTTGTTACACTTGTTTCTCCTGAATAGGGCATCAACTTCACTGGATCAAAGAACAGCATCTCCGTAGCCAGCGATGCTACTCGTGTTGCCGTCAACTGCGGTAGCGGTTGCTCAGGTTAGTAGTGCACATCCCATCTCTTCCCTCAGATCCACAAAGTTGCTGATATACAACGCTTCATGTAGGTACCTGGGACTGGTCTGCTCTGTCCGTCTCCGGCGGAAAGGCCGGCAAGATCAACTACAGCGGTATCAAGAACTTCAGCCAGTAAAATGCGCGAGGAGGTGTAGCACTACTCACCCTGCGTTAATTTCTTTCCTATTCAAGTTCTTGGATACTGCTACTAGTAGTAGTCAGTTCCTAGCATCCATCTTGCTTCGCATACCTGTGATACGTAACAAAAGAAAAAGAATATCATCGCTTGGATTGTCTCTGAAACAGTTTGGAAACTAGTAATAAGAAAGAAGAATAGAGACTCTGAATTCTTGAGTAAGTATGCTCAAGTTTCTCTTTTAATGGTAACAACAATGCGTGGGGAATACTGAGCGCTGATTGGTCGACGCGTTCATTACTCAACGCGTACTGCTCAGACGCGTCTCGCTGCCGCCGCGGGGCTCGCTTACGGAATCACTTCTTCTGAACCCAAACTACATTCTTCCCGCGTTATAGTACTTACTTACTGGCGACTACAGCGTAAGACAGAGATGGGTATTACAGCGAAAAGAAAGTCTTTAAAGGCCGCAGAGACACGTTCGACTAGGGCATCCCGGAAAGTGGCTCGTGACGACGGCGAAGTTCAAGACGGCAACGAGAGAGAGGAGAAAGACGTGCGGCCCAGTAGGAGTCGGACGTCCAGGTCCAAGGCCACGCAAAATGTGAACGCGAAAGCGAAACGACGGGGAAATGGTGCTGCGCGCAAGCATGCAGTCAAGGAAGACGTAGTAACCGAGGAGGAGGATGAAGAGGAGGACGAGGATGCGTATGAAGGTGAGGAGCCAGGGTCAGACCTCGACTCTCTCCACAGCGATGCCCTCGACGACGACACACCACCACCTTCCGGGAAACGTAAACGCTCCTCGCAATCCCCAAAGAAGAAGACCAAGGAGAGTAATAAGAGTCCGAAGAAACGACGCAAGACGCGTGAGGAGGAAGATGAGGATGAGGCGTACGAGGTGGACCTGGATGAAGGACAGGAAGTCGTCGGCGTCGTCGTGCAGGCTCCTAAGACTGGTCGAGGTACGTCACTCCAACCCCGGCTCTTCAATCCCGCCAATAATATCAAACTCACCTGCTGGGCCGCTGTGCAGTCCCGGCAGGTCAGATATCTCGCAACACGCTCAACTTTTTGAAACAGCTCAAGGACCCGGCGTGTAACGACCGGGAGTGGTTCAAGCTACATGGTACGCCTGTCCATCACTCTTCTCTTCTTTCTCTCCCCTATCCTTCTCCCTCTCTCCTCCATATCGCCTTCCTCCAACCCCTCTCGCCTATCTTTACATTGCGCTCACGACTGAATACGAATATTTGGCACACACAGAACCAGTCTTCCGGCAAGCAGAACAAGAATGGAAAGACTTCATCGACTCGTTCACGGACGTGCTCGTCGACGCGGACGAGCAGATCCCGCATTTGCCGCCCAAGGACGTCATGCATAGGATCTATCGGGATGTGAGTTAAGTTTTCTTCCGATCCGCTGTCACCTTGGTATCGTGGTACTATACCCTGTAGCGTGCGAGGTCGCTAGGGTGCTCATCAGTGGGATGCGTACTATAGGTCAGGTTCAGTAACGACAAGACACCGTACAAGACGGGCTTCTCGGCAAGCTTCTCCAGGAGCGGGAGGAAGGGGATCTTTGCTGGATGTGAGTACCGACTGCTGACTGCTGAGCGTCGTATGATTTGCTCTTCTCGTACAACACAAAGTACTAACCAAAGCTGTCTCACGGTGTGTCCTTGGCAGATCATGTGTGAGTACAAGATCCAGGTCTCCCAACCTTCATACTCACGAACAATCATACACTACACTACACTACAGACTCAGTAAGCACCATCCCTACAAACCCTCCCCTCCCAACTAACCTCCTACGCACACAACACAGTAAAACCAAACAACGAATCCCTCCTCGCCGCCGGCTCCTGGCAACCTGCCAAAAACGAGCTCTCCACCATCCGGAACAACCTCCTGCACTCCCCGCGTGCGGCGAGACGGCTGCGGGGTATTATATCGTCGGGGGAGTTTGTTGGGCTGTTTGGTGAGGCGAAGCGGCATCCGAAGGTACGTTGTCTCGTGATTGTAGAATTGTCTGTAGTGTTGATATTGGATTGGTGGATGGTGGACGGGGGATGTACAGGGAGAGAGGCAGAATGTGTGGGGGATGGGGGATGAGTTGAAGGTTGCGCCGAAAGGGGTTGATAAGAACCATCCGTGAGTACTTACTCGTCACTTCTAAGCTTCCAAGCCTCCAAGTGGTGGAGTGTATAGTTGGGAGTTGATATACTAACAACTGCTTAGGGACATCGACCTGTTAAAGTTGCGCTCCTTCGCCGTCGTGCACAAGTACGTCACCGTCACCATCTCGAAAGTAGATGTGCTTTTCTCACTACTTATACAACCTCGCGACCGTATGGCAGGTTCACAGACGAACAAGTCCTCGAGCCGGATTTTAGGGAGGAGCTGGGGAGGATCGCGAAGGTCGTGCGGCCGTTTGTGCATTGGTGAGTGACTGCCCTTCTGTGTTTTCTCTGTTCTTTAACAACAGCACCGCACTTACAACCCATCCTCGCGTACACCAGTATAAACGACTTGATGACTATCCAAGGCGACGAAGAAGACAACGACGAGGAGGATGAAGAGGGTGGTGAGGGTGAAGATGGTGAGGATGGTGGTGAGGATGGCGAGGGTGGCGAGGATGAAGGGGCCGACGATGAGGAGTAGCTTTACAGGACACAGGGCTACCTTCCCAGCGCGTTGACTGAGACCTATGGGTGCGATTTACTTCTATGTTATGGTGTATATTAATTACGTACGTCTAGTCAAGTTTGATTACGGTAGTATCGAACACTAGGGTTTGTCTATCTGAGTCATAGGACTCAGGCTGACACAGCGCCGGGATGAGGTTCAGATGAATAATCCCGCCTATAGCGGCGGTACGCGTGTGAGTACGCTCTCGACGTAAGCGACCTCTGTAGGGTGCAAATTGTCGTTTGCGAGCGTTTTACGCGTGGAGGCCCGGGCCACTGGCACGATGACTTTGAGGCCATGATGGCATGGCTGAATGAGGCAGTTTCAAGTGACACTGGTCACGGGCAGTGGCAGTTTCAAGAGGCACTAGTCACGGGCAGTGGCAGTCCCTTCCGTATCTCTCTGGAGCAGTCTACACGGAATATCGCGCTCCGCCAAGAGTACCTAATATCGTCGTATCATGATCGACTGTATATTTATGCGCAGAGCGGATGAAGCAGACGTCAGTGAGGCGCGAAGACTTTGTGAGTGACCGGTGGGTTAGCAGACAGAATATGTGCCACGCAGAGGCGGAAGAATTGAGATAGGGTCAAATTTAAGGATGCATTCGTGTTGGCCGCCGCAAGCGGATGGTCGCTGTAGAACGTGTGACCATCCGCTCTGTGCATAAAAGTATAGCGAGCTGTACCGTACCGTGCATCAGAAAAAATGTGATAAGTATCTTCCAGCTCTCTATAGAAGCTGAATTCACCCCAGAGCACACAGGAGCTCTGGGAGCTATCGTAATATTTCCTGATGTGACTGCCAGTACTTAGTGGTACTATGCGTGGCACTGCTAGCACGCACCGCAAAGGCGTGTTATTGATTGTGATATGGCACAGCTCCTGTGCGTCAAATATCGTAGTTCTCCGATACCACCCGCGGCTTGGCGACTGATGCCGAATGAAAGGAGGCCTTTGTCCGTTGCCGCCGTGCTACTGGTAACTGCCCTTTTGGGACCGTGGGAGTGATGGAGATCTCAGATCTGGCCCACTACCTTCCCCAATAGGAATGCTGAGCTTGAACTTCCACAGTCATCGCGTGGGCACATAAACGCGGCCGCAGACCCAGTAGTAAGCCATCTCTCTTTTACCCCGTACTGTCATCCTCAACATGGCTACCTCAGGTGCTATCAAGAGCAGCCCCTACAAGTACACTTCGGCCAACCACGAGCGTTTCAGTCAGCACTCTGAGGTCGCACAAGGTCAGAAAGAAAACCTAGGCAAGGACATGAACGGCAACTTTCGTGGCCCCGTTGAGCCAGATGCCTTCATCAACGATCTTATGCCTGTTGACCTGGATGTTAAAACCGAGTTTGCTGAGCGATCTAGGGACATGGAGATTCAGTTCACTCTCCCCGTCCGCAAGACTAGGAATTCGAACTTGGAAAGCAAGCTATACGAGGTCTTCGTGAGTGTGGAGCTTTGTTGTATAGACTACGTGCTAACCACAACGTCCCAATCTCACTTCACAGAATACGACTGTTAAGAAGTACGGTCTATCGCCTAACTTCAAGTTCCACATCTCTGCAGACGGGAAGCCGAAGCTTGGAGACATACAGTATCGCCCAGATGGTGGATTCGAAGAGCTCCCAAGATACAAACCTCCAACTGTGACGCAGCCTCACCGCTATAATACACGTGGCAAGAAGCAGAATCTCTCTATCGACGATCCGGAAGAAGATCAGGAGAAAACGACAGATGACGATCGCAGGGAGTTCGACTGGTGTAGCGATGGTCTTGTGGTGGAGTTTAAGAGGGCAGGCTACATGGACCCATTCTTAACCAGGTCTCAGATCAAGAAGGCCATCGCTTCTGGCAAAGTCACTGATTCGCAAGGAGACTCATTCACGTCCTTCGAGAAGTCGAAGGACGAGTACGTTGTCACTCGCGGACAGCTCACCATGTATGCTACGGAAATCTTCGCGCATCAACACCGCACCCATCTCTTCCAGCTGCTCATCTGCGGTCGTCGTGCTCGCTTTCTCTATTGGGACCATTCTGGCGCCGTCGTTTCCCACAGTTTCAAATACACCAAGCATCCCAACACTCTCGCGAGGTTCTTATGGCGCTATAACCACATGGAGGCCTCTGATCGCGGACTGGACAGAACGGCCACTGTGGCCACCGACGAAGAGAGTTTGCGGTTCCACAACGCCGTCGAACGGCTGTTGAAGGATATGAACGATCCGCAGACATCTCAGCGCAGACTACCCCATGCAGCAGACACCCTCTCCGGAGCATATCACGTACACAAGCTCACCGTCTTCGATGACGTGACCAGCAATAAGATAGATGTGCTCGTTAGGAAGCCCTTCTTCTCTCATCGGTCCGCCATAGGCCGCGGTACTCGTGGTTACCTCGCATACCCCTTGACATTGGACTCGGACGAGCTGAAGTTCCTGAAGGATACATGGCGCGTGATGCACCCTCGTCTGACTCCGGAACGAGAAGTGGTCCGTAAGCTGCAGGAAGCGCAGGTTCCATGCCTCCCTGAAATACTCTGCGGAGGGGATGTTCCAAATTCCGACGGGACCAGGGTTACGACAAGGGCTTCAGAATATACTGCGGATCAGGTTAAGTCCCAGATAGGCTTTGCCGATCCGCGAGCTTTTTGCCAGCACCGACTCTTGGAAGAAATCACCTATCCTCCAGAAAGCGCGGCCAACTCCAACGAATTCATTCTAATACTGCTAGATGTATTCATGGGTAAGTTTCCTGTATCCATACCAGAGACTTTATATACTGAAGCACGTCCAATATTGCATATAGCCATCGCCACAGCATATGACAACTGCGATACCCTACACCGTGACATAAGTGTTGGGAACATCATGATCAAATTTGGAGAAGCGGCGTGCGGTGTTCTGGCCGACTGGGACCACTCTGCTACTGCAGAACCAGACTCTGAGAACCAAAATTATCGCACTGTAAGTCATTTGTGCTTTGTTCGGCTGAAAAAAAACTGAGGATTGTCATGACGTCAGGGTACTTGGCAGTTCATGTCTATTGGTTTATGTGAAGATCCCAAGAAGGCTCATGACGTTCTGGACGACTACGAATCTGGCTTCTGGGTGCTCCTGTATGTTGCGGTTCATCATTTTAAGCTGAAGCCCAACGGCGACGGTGAAAGGGAGGCCCCTATGGATATAAACCTCCGTCTATTCGATGATAGCGATGATAAGAAGCTCCCAGATGGTAAAACCTACAAGGTCGGCGGCGCACACAAGAGAGCCGCCCTCAAGCAGCTGAAAGTTAAGGGACCCAACTTTGCCAGTGCCCGGCTGAATCAGCTCATCTCCTACATCGCTGAACAATGGGATGAGTTATATTCGCTCAAGGAAAACTTGCTCACAAAAACGGCGGCTGCAAAGCGGAACGATTCCACTACTTCGACTGCAGCCTCTCAACGACGTGCTCGCTTCGACTACGACGCTGTCTTCCGTGGCCGTAAGGAACAACTCAGGGAGGACCCCCATGAGCAGGGCGTCGCAGAACTCAAAGAGAGATTGGACACGAAGAAGGCTAACATGAGCAACCCCTACTTTTGGGCCAAGTTGTTCGAGAGTGCGACTGCTGAGGAAGGATGGGATATGAGCGACATTCTACCTACCGACCGTTTCCCTCGCATCTCGAAGAAGGAAGCCGCTCAACAGGTCTACGAGGGCATCCAGTCCAGCCATATGACTGGGGGCGATATGGCCGCTCGCGACGCCAATCAACGCGCATATACCAACGAGTTACGTCAACAACCACTACAGAAGGTGCAAGCCCCTCCTGAGCCAGACGAATTCGATCGCGATGATGCGAGCTGCATTTGTCTGGAGGATGAAGAAGGCCGCGAGGACCCAGACTCTGACTCTGACTCTGACTCTGACGACAAGCTTCCTTCACTGCCAACTACTACTCGTGCACGCACGTCCTCTACACGCTTCCCTCCCGCTCCGGCCCCCCACTCGAGTATGTTCTCTGTCTCATCCTGGAGATCGGGTACCAGTAGCAAGCGAGCGCTGAGCGAGGACGAGTCCAGTGATAGTGACTCTGAAGACTCCGTCAAGGATGCCCAGCCTCTGAAGAAGCGTAAAGCCTTGGTGCCCGGCAAGCCTGAGTTTGAAGCAGGTTCATCGGCTGTGGCGAGCTCTGTACACCGCATGTCGCTCGGAGGCGCAGTAGAAAGCAAGAAGGCGTTACAGAAGGGGAAAGGGAAGGAAAGGGTCGAGGAGCACAAAGAGGCGGACAAGACGGCGAAAACCTCGAAGGAGGCCCGTCCGACTAAGGCTCTGGCGAAGCTTCGTCCTCGGCGCACCACGGGCAAGGCTGACGGCGAAGGTAGTAATGGCGCAGCAAACTAGAATCTGGGTCGTGTCGGTATGGCCGGCCTGAACGCGATGAAACGTTGATACTACCTACTACCCGGCGAGGGAGGGAATGACACCCGCTGGCAATTCTAGGCTTGATCTGATCTGTATTTTTTGTACACACATCGACGGAGTCATGTATTTATATCCAATGTTTTTGAGAGGCTTTATGAATAGTGAAGAATTTCTAGGTCTACGTGGTAGCCAAACCTGAGTAGCCTAGTATCGCGAATACTTGTGGATTAAACGCGCTTGATGTCTTACCACGACCACGACGATCATTTGGGACGAGGAACTGAAGCTATTCCTCTTATTGAACACACCGATGGACGAACCCTTGACGACTTGACCGATGCAGAGGTCCAGGACAGCCTATGGGCGAGGAAACCTCATAACAAGCACCTTGGTTCACCGTTAACATGGTGCCCTACCAAAATCCCAAATATCCTTACGGCCGCCACTTACCTGCTCGTTATCACGACGGTATTCTCAGCAGTGATAGCATTCGCGAATGTACTGCACAAACTAGGTCCCAACCATACGATCTCAGCACCAATAGTGGACGTAAGGAAGCTCAGGCAACCGAGTCTCTACCTCGGACTGGAACGCGTTCCCGAAATCGAAAGCAACGGACTTACGTTCGGATCTTCCTATAATTCAGACAATCATGATGCGGATATGCACATGGATGGTCCTGATGCTATGGAGCCCAAGCGTGTAGTCAGAGTAAGCTCGCTGCATCCGAATACGAAGTTCAGACAGGACGGATGGGTGTTCATAACGGAGACAGTAAGCCCTCATATCGTCCTCGTCACATCATGCATCTACTGAACACATTCTACAGGAACACACCATCTTCAATTTGTCTGTTCCCTCTGGAGCAGGTGAGAATTGTGCGCTACATGCCTCCTTCCCCTCAAGGAGTGCCATCGCTGGGTCAAACACGCTATTGACATTGGAGCGCGATCCTTCTCTGAATACTGTGCACTCCACGACTTTCATAATGGCTGCAGCGCTGCAGGGAGAGTCTTTGAGGAGCATTGAAGATTTGACATGGGCAACTCGACCACCGTCTACTCGACCGCTAGGCTCCCTTGCCGCAGAATTCGGTTCTGTGAGCGATACTTCATCATTCTCGTGTCCATCGTCGGTGGGATGGATGTTGGTTGAGGCTGCATGTGAAGGCCAAGGATGTCGAGTTGAGTATAAATATCGCAGCTCAGTCGAGGGGAGGGAACCATTAGGTCGGTCTTTTGCCGCACGGTTACGACACACGTTGCAATGATTTACTTACGGATGTTTTCACAGGTATAGAATTGCGACGCATGTAAGCCGAGGGCTCTTGCATGTCAGCAACGTCGTCGACTGTAACACACTTCGTCGCACTACAACTTATACTCGGTAGTATTAGATCGCGCCAGAAGTACTCGCACATGAGTGTTATTATCGAAACTGGTTCATTGTCGTACTATAGTCCTAAAGATACACTGTGAAGTTTGCTGAGTAGTCTACAAATGCAATCATGCGATACGTCGAAAGACGAAGGAAAGTTACGTAGGTATAATGGTAAATGCCGTGTCAAATAAAACTGTCGTGAAAATCGTTCAAATATCGTTCCAAGGAGTGAAGAAAGGGGGCAACAGGCAAGGGTGGTATCGCAAACGAGTGAAGATGAAGATGAGAAGTAGGGGAAGAGAGTAATAATGATAGAGGACCTAATCCATCCACTCGCCGCCGCTGGCGAGCTGCGCGAACACGCCACGCTTTTCCATGAGCTGCTTCCAGGTACCTTGCTCGGCGATGATACCGTCGCTCACGACGACAATCCGGTCACACATACGCATCACCTGCGGCTTATGCGTGACCATGAGCGTCGTACGGCCGACCTTGGCGTGTCGTATCGTCTCCATCACGGCGGCCTGGTTGGCAGGGTCAAGAGCGGAAGTGCACTCGTCGAGGATGAGAATGGAAGAGGGGCGAGCCAATGCGCGAGCGATCTGGAGGCGCTGAGCTTGACCACCGGAGATGAGCGACGCATTTTCGCCAACCATGGTCTCGTAGCCCTTGGGAAGAGACATGATGAAATCATGGACGTTCGCAGCACGCGCAGCGGCCTGGATGTCCTCGTCGGACAACGACTTGCTGCCATACGCGATGTTCTCGGCGATGGTGGCATCGAAGAGATTAGGCTGCTGGCTTACGACGGCGACGTGTTCACGAAGGTAATGAACGTCAACGTCGCTAAGCTTGACGGCACCGATGTATATAGAGCCGGAGGTGGGCTCGTAGAGTCTCTGGAGGAGAGCGGCAATGGTAGACTTTCCGGAGCCCGAAGCACCGACGATCGCAACGCATTCGTTTTCCTTAATGGTCAAGGAAACGTCTGAGAGCACTGACACGTCAGGACGCTCGGGATAGGAAAATTCGACGTCTCGGAAAGAAAGAGGTCCAGTCATGTTGGGGAAGCAGTACGAGCCCTTGCGCTCGTCAGTGTCCTTGGTGAGCTTAAGAAGGGAGTTGAGGTCGTTTGTCGCCTGGACAGACTTGGCAATACGTTCAGCTGTGTAATTGGTCAGCATTCTGTACAAGCTGAAGAGCGCAATGGTTAAGACGTACTGAAGACCATGAGTTGAGAGCCGATGGAGACGGTGAAGACAACGAGATTGAGAACTTGAAGCATACGAAGGGTAGTATAGGTTCCGTTGGCGATGAGGACAGCGCCAACATAAAAGAGGACTGCTTCGGCAAGGTAAATGAGACCACTGGCAACGCCGTGCGTGCCGCCCTCTACAAAGGCGCCCCGCACCCCTGTAGTTTGAGCCTGATCAACAGACTTGTCGAACTTCTGCTGGAAGATTCGCTCGAAACCCATCGCACGAATGGCCCGAACGTTCGATATAGCCTGTTGAGGTGGTGAGTACGAAAATATAAGAGAATGAAACTGATGACATACGTCGTAGTAGCCCTTGGCCACCTCTTCACGAGCCAGCTTGTTGCGATACTCGCACTTCGCCACCAGGTGCGTCTGAACCGCCATGGCGATGATGAACACAGGAGCGACGGCGAACCCGACGAGAGTGAGCTGCCAACCCTGGACGAGAGCCCAAATAAGACCGACACCGAGCATCGAGAACACAACGAGTCCTTGAGCGAGCACCGTGGCGATAAGACTGCGTGCGTCGTCACCGTCCTTGATAAGAATCTGGACAAGTCGGATAGAACTATTCGCGGTCTTGTCGAACCACTTCTTGTCTTGTGAGAGGATAAGGCTAATGCACGTCTTGCGAACCTTGTTCACCCACTCCATCGCGACGAACTCGAGAATCGTGTACTTGAGTCCGAGGAAGAGACCATCACCAGCAGCCATCGCGAGAGAGATACCGCCCCAAAGGTTGATCGCTGACATGTCCTGTGCACCGCTGGTAACCTGGAACACGAGACGCGAGAGGAAGAAAGAGAAGATGGGTGTCATTGCGCCGCTGGCTATGCTCAAGATGATTCCGAGGAAGAGAAGAGGCTTAGATGGAATTGTAGGCCAGATCTCGCGAATCAGCTGGAGAGCAGAAGATTTCCCGGGCGCACGCACGTCCTGAGCCTTCTCGACCTTGACCTCAGTCAAGGCAGCAAGTACAGCGGGATCCCACTTCTGACGAGCACGCTTCTTCTCGGAGATGAGGCTGGCTGTGCTTCGGGAGGGGTGCAAAACACGATCCTCGAGCTTCTCGTCGGCATCTTCATCGTCGACGACTGTGGAAGAGAAGAACGATGGCGTCGAATGGGAAAAGGCGGTAGGCGAGGATGGTGTCCACTGGAGGCTGTAACGACGCGAAGGGGAGTAGGCTGGAGGAGGAGAGTTGATGGATGTTATGTCGATGTACAACGACTGGCGGCGGCGGGGAGTAGACGGAGCCTCTCCTGAGAAGGCGTCCACAGGGATGAACGGGTTGACTGGCTGGACAATCTGTTCGGGAGCCGCGGGGGTGACTGAGGTTGCAGGCTTTGTGAGATCCGAGATAACATCAAACATCCAGTTGCTCGTCGTCAGAGGACGGTACACACTCTGACGAAGCTTGGCGTCGACTTCACCGGCATGGAGTGCTTGTTCAGCTTTCTCAAGCAGAGACTCAACGGGCACCTCCTTCGCGAGCTCAGTGTCGGTCTTCTCCGGGAAACCGCCTGTTGCACCTTGCTCACGCAACATACGGCAAAACTCGGTCTCCTTGTTGTACTGCAAGTCGTGGCGATAACCGTTCTCAACGCACTCGCCCTGCTTGAGGACGTAGACGAAATCTTGTTCATCGATTTGAGACAAGTCGTGCGTAATCACGATCGTGGTCATGTTCCGACGCCATTCCCTAACAGCCTGGAAGACCAGGATGCGAGAGGTAGGATCGAGAGCCGAGGTTGCCTCATCTAGGAGCAGGCATATAAGCAGACTTTCATAAACGCGTACGAAAGTCCGACTTACCGAGAATGAGAACGGTAGGGTTACGGAGCATGGCACGGGCAATTGCAAGGCGCTGCTTCTGACCTCCGGAGAGACTGGCACCGCCGTTTCCTAGCTTTGTGTCGTAGCCATCTGGGAGGTCGCAAATGAAGTCGTGCATGAGAGCTGCGCGGCAGACTCGCTCAACCTCAGCACGCGTAACGGTGTCCGGATTCCTGCGGCTCCAAGGACCGGCCAAGCCCATGGCGACGTTCTCGTGGACGGTCATATCGAAGAGAATGCACGTCTGAGAGACACTGGATATGTTCTCCCGAGACCATGCTTCGTCGCAGTAGGCGAGGTCCTGGTCGTCGAGAGTGATCATACCACATTCTCTTGGAACGTCGTACATGCGCTGGAGGAGGTGAGCGATAGTTGATTTGCCAGAGCCAGAGGAGCCGACGATGAAAGTGGTATCCTGAGCGGCCATGTAGATCGACACGTCGCGAAGGACGGGGATGGTGGGTCGCGAAGGGTAGGCAAAGGTAATGTTCATGAGTTCGATGCCACCGCGGCAGTGATCAGGGATGATACCACGGAGAGTGACCGGTTGCTTAGCGGTTCTTAGCGGAGTATACAAGGTGGACAGTGATCGGCCAGAAGAAGCTTTGGCGGTGGAGTCTGCGAGGGTAAGGAGAGATGCCATCGCAAACTTGCCTTTCACGACAATAATGAGCTGTGGAATGCACATCTGCAGATTGCTGGTCGCGAACAGACAGGCCCAAAAGACGGTTGTGACGTCTCCTGCGCTGATGGTACCAGCTCTGACCAGCTTCGCACCGTACCAGAAGCCCTGTACGAACATGGCCATCGTAGCGAACTGTGAGAGGCTCGAAGTAATGCCCCAGACAGTCACGGCACCGTTGGCTCCAGCCTGCATCTTGTCGAGAACCTGGCTAAGATGAGCTTCCTCGTAGCTCTGAGCGTTGAAAGCTTTGACTGTAGCAATAGCAAGAACAACCCTGTCGAGGAGTGTCGCGGCCGTGGCTGTATGGGCTCGCTCTGCAGCGAGTTGCGGTGACGCCAAACCTTGCGAGACGGCTTGGATAAAGACGAGCACAGGTACGGCGGACAGAATGACGAGAGTTAATGCCCATGAACGAGTCATCCCAAGGATAAGGCAAACGAGGACTGTGGTCAAATACTGGATGAGCATGCCACAGGCGAGGGAAGTGGCCGTTCGGACTTCGTCCGTCTCCCTATAGTCATGTTAATAGCGATCATAGTAAAGCCAAGCTGTACATACCTCGTGAACTTGGCCATCAACCCTCCTGCTCCGAGATCGTCCTCAGAGCCTTTGCCTGTTTCGAGGTCGAACCAGACAAGATCCTTGCGCGTTACCGCATGATATACGCGTTTCCTAACCGCCACTAGATTCCTCTCCCCTGTCCATATCCATAGACTTGAAGTGATGCTGCTCATCAAGAATGCACCGAAAGCGAGACCGAGGAGCTCGAGAGCACCCATCCGTGTCTTATGAAGTAGTCGATGTTTGTCGTCTTCAGTTGCGCCTGAGATAGGAAATTGTGAAAAAGCATCGAAGACCTGGCCTACGACGAGAGTCATGAAAGGTGCCACTGCGCCAGACAACACGGATGTCGAGACAGCAGGGAGTACGAGGAAGAGAAAGTCATGTCGGGTTAGAAAGGAGAAGAGAAGCTTGATAGAGGGTTTTGGGGGTGAGCGTGCGGGAATGTCGAATGTTGAAGTTGACGAGGCGGGCGTAAGGGGTAGCTTGAACGTCGAGTCGCTTGGACTGCTGCTCATCGTCTCGTCCACGACGTCCATAGAGCCACGCATCGTGGTAGGGGTGAGAGGGGAAAGTGAGAGAGACGAGTGGGTCCATCCTTCGATCCCTGACTTTTGTTAATTGTGAGTGGCAATCCAGCTCAAAGAACTTTTGTCACAGTCTTTTGTGTGCGTTCACAATAGCCGATACCCAAATCGGGAAGCAAACAATAACAACTTGCAAGCGCCCATAACGGCCATACGGCCATGTTGATGCGCCTACTGCCCGAACAGGCAATGGTCCCACGGCACAGGCACGCTCGGCCGCCACGGTGAATCTCAAACTTAACTTCGTACTGCCAGATGCAGCTTGGCTGAACTCGGCGGCGGCGAGCAGTACGGTGGCTGAATTCACCTGTGTCTGTCTCAGAGATGGTGTCTGTGTCTAAAATGTAAGTACGTGCTGAATACTAGGGCACTCTTCCGCTAGTTCCGAACATGAGGCATCCGAGAAGCCCAGCACGGGTCCAAGCACGGAGGTGGATCTATCTCAAAGCCCCCATATCCATACGAGCGACCAAGCACCTGTGAGTTGTGTATCTTCGTCAGATTTTTAACAAGTCAACAGATCCTATTTTCAGGGGCCAGTGTTGCGATAAGCCTTGGGCCGGATGGGTTTGAAGACAATGAGCAAGATACACCGCATTTTCCGCGGCTACTCAAAGATTGAGATGGTCATGCCTCATTGCGCTCGTTCTACCAATATGACGCCTCGGCCAGGAGCTTGTCCCCGTGCAACGTGCTTGGTCCGGCTCAGAAGTCGAGGACAGTATCTCAGGCCCTTTGTCTACTACCTCTCTCCCGCAAGACACGCAGCACGGTGACAATGGCATGCACACGGAGGCAGATGTCATGCTAGGTCAGTGGCATGATAGGGCAAACGCAATACAGGACAGCTGTGACATCGTCTTTGGACCTTTGTTCGAACACACAAAGGAGTTGCACATATGAAATCGCTCTCCGAGATAGTGGTGGTCCATGTACCTCGTGCAATTGAGCTCGAGCATGACATCTCCCTCGTACACAATCCTCAGCTAGATATAACCATCAAACCACTAAGTATCTGCGAGCGGTTTGCCACGACCGGTCGGTAGTATGAGATAGATGATCTTGGCGTACTGTATGTGCCACTGGCCCCCTGTATTACCTGTATATATCCCCTAAATACCTACCTATGTCTGATGAAGAGGGGCTATGAACATTCAACAAACATTGATGCGTTATATTGGTGGGTGATGCGTGCATTGACGAATCAGATTTACAGACGCTTTTTCCTAGTTTGCCCGAAATCCATCATGTAAGTTATGCTCTGAAGGCCTCAATCGTTCCCGCAGGTAGTCTCGTGCCCAGAAGAGACGGACGTCACCGAGGCTCCGTCCCCATTAGGCCGTCGGAGATCGAAAAAGAATGAAAGGTCCAACGGGTTAGCTGAAGGATCCTCAAATGTTTTTCGATCTCCGACGTCCAAAAGCGGAACCGTCTGGAGCCGAGACTACCCGCAGGCAGGGGAGTTGGACTTGGAAAGTGACGAATAAGGAGGGTATCTAATAAGGACTCTCAATGTACACTTTACACTTGCTGTCCCATCGCAGTGCTACTTCGATACGATGAACGGTTACGACATAATTTGTAACGCTCTAGTCCACGCTAATTAGACTGTCCCTAACTGTCCCTGTTGCTGGGCATCGCCTTCCCACCACTCAGCCAAGTGGGCTCTGCTCGTCGACAACCGCAGCCCCTTGGCCTCAGTGCTCGCCAACTCTCCTTTATCTCTTGTTCCATGCTCAGGCCTTTGAGCCTCCCATCCTTCTTCACGCATTGGTCTCTCGGATAAATTTGGGACGGTCGCGGAGAATGCCCAGCTCGCGGCGTGTAGCGGTATCTTTTTGGCTGGCCGGATGTTATACGCTCGCTCTGGCAAGTCAGTCGGAGAGTCCATTCCAGTGGGGGTTCAATGATCAGGTGCGCCTCCACGGTTCTACAAGCTTATACACACCCCTCTGATTCTCTCGATAGTCTGTGGTATCGACGTTCTCTTTTTCTGAGTGTCAGCAATTACCGCTCTTGATTGTACCGCTGAACACGACCCCAACATACTATGGCATCCCTCCGTACTATCTTTTCGCATTCGAGCCCGGAGGAATACCCACTGTCAGCATGATTGGGACAGATCCGAAGAACCTGTCGTGGCAGAACACACATCAGCGAGGTATGTTCCACTTTGTTCACACAGAATGTTGATCATGTGTACCGACCCAACTTTGCAGGTGCTTCTCTTATGATTATGGTGCAAGACTCTCAGAAAAGTACAGGAGGGATTGATACTCGGTTATACAACGTCACAGGTGTGTACAGTTTCTAATACTTTTGCAGTTCTTTGGTGCTCACGCCGATACAGCTGGTTCAAATACAACCTGCTTATCTAGTACTACCGCCGCACAGTTACAGGCCATACCTTCCATCACACCTAATGCCACTGGCAAGATAGAAACTTGTCAGCCGTGGGGGCTCACTATTGCTGGTGGCGAGCAGCCCTACACTGTAGTGCTCACTGCCCTGGACTCGTCGAGTGTTACGAACACTTCGGTAAATAGCAATGACTTCACGTACGTCAACGAGGTCGCTCCAAGTGAACTGTTTATGGGTGAGTATACCTGTTTTGGTGGTAATGCGAACTAACGGGTCTCCTCTTTATAAACTTGGAATGATGTGTGAATATACAGCCTCGGTCGTGGACGCGTGAGTGCTATAACATACGTCTGATATAACTCCATTGATTTTGTCTCAGAAACGGAAAATGGGGAGTATCTTCGCCCCTTGTCGTGTCGGATGGACCCAATCGCACGGACTGCTCCTCGGCTTCCACACCCACGACTTCTTCTTCTTCCGCACCGTCCCAACACGAACCAACTACACTACCGCAGAAGCATGACCACAGTAACACACCTCTCATAGTCGGCGTATCTGTTGCCGCAGGAGTAGTTGCTGTGCTTCTTCTCTCCGCGGGGCTATGGTGGTTGTTCCGGCGGAGGACTCATCATGGAGGTACATGGGACACCGACCGCACCCACGCCCCGGATCCATGGCCTCCCTCTCAGCATGTCATCGATCCGGACATGCAAGAAGATGCCTACAAACCACGACCCTTGCTCGTATCTTCATTCTCCAGTCAACCCGTCTACAGCCCGTTGCAGACATCTCTGCCCGACATGGACATCACGCCGATCCCAGCGGTATACTTCAATCACGAGATTGAGCAGGCGCAAACCGCTCCTGCCACCACAATTTCGGAGCCTGCATCGCCAGCACCATCCGCACCGCTCACAGCGCGCGAACGCAAAATTCTTGAAGCCCGAGGTCAGCGTCCTCCCGCTGGCCCTGCGTCGAATACAGCGCCCTCTTCCTCTTCGTTGCCCTCGACTAGCCTGGTTGATGTGACCCACAACCCCGACACACCACACGAGATATTCTTCCAGCACCGTGACGGGGGCGATGCGAGTATTGTGCACGAACTGCCTCCTCCATATGCCGATCGTACGGCTCCCCGGCCTTCATCACCTCCATCGTAGCCTGCTCCAGTTTCGCAAGCGGTCTGTTTGCTTGCCCATGTTGACGATTCTGGGAGGTTTCCATCCCAAGTACTCTATTAGTAGCTATCTATCTCGGTGTTGTATCTGTCACGCTGCCTGGTCTATACCCTGGACGCTTTGTAGTAACTTAACCGACTGTAATGGTCACCTCAGAATATACTCCCTCCATATAACTTATGAGTACAGTGGCCAGGACAAACACAGCCAAGCAAACACCGCAGAAGGCTGATCGGTGTGACATTCAGGGCGATCGTCACACTTGTCACACGAAATGAAGGCAGCGTGACGAAATTTCGAGTTTGGACTTGGACTGTGCTACTTCTGCTCCGCGGGATTCGTTTTGTCTTCTGCTTTCCAAGTTGCTGTTACTTCTAGGGGATACGCATAACACACACATATCTTTGTTGTGGTTTCTCAAAATGCCCACTCCGATATCAGAGCTTCAAGCCTCACTGGAAGAACATAATGCGGCATTCGAAACTTTGCTGAACCTCATTCCCGCCCGATACTACCTTGTGCAGGAACAGTCAGAGGAACAGGCTAGTTCTAATTGTTTCATACACTTATGGAATTGTGTTCACGCTTCCACTGTCTTAGCTCGCGAGCAAATACCAGAAAAACAGCAAGAAGCAGAAAGCACCGAAGCAGGCTATCAAGGAAGCCTCGAAGAAGGCGAAACGAGACAAGGTCATTTCTATGCACACTGCGTATAATTGATCCATACTCAATCTCATTATGTCCCCAGCTTGACCCAGCCAATAATAAGACTATCCTCGAAATCCAAGAAGAAAACGCTCTCAGGGAGCAGGAAACGTCGAGCAAACAGAAGGGCAAGGGTAAAGCCGTCGCAGAGGAGCCGGAAGACTCGGAAGACGACATTGCGATGGACGTGGACGTTGACTTGGCCGAAAGTGATTCGGACGAGGAAGACTTGGTTCCTATGCCGTCTACTGGTGGCGGTATACAAGAGCTCAGAGAAAAACTGCATGCGCGGATGGCTGCACTACGTCGGGGTGGGAATCGGTCGTACGGGGAGGCTGGGAGTCGAGACGAGTTGTTGGAGGAACGTAGACGGCAGCGGGCGGAGATGAGGGAGCGAAGAAGGAAGGAGACGAAGGAAAAGATTAGGAAAGAGGCTGAGGCGAAAGGGAAGAAAGGGAAGGATAACCAACGGAATACAGCACCAACGAACAAGGTGCGTTGCCTCTGATTGGAGGGACTTGCTTGTGTGTTTAAGCTTTTTTCTTTGCAGACTCAGCTACTGGTGCCAGACCAGACAGCTTCGACGTCTAAAGCTGGTCCTGCTCCCGGCTACGCAAACGTCGCATACGCTGTTCCAGGGTCAAGTAAAAAGAACAGCCATGTACATCTCAAGACTGCGTCGAACCCACAACAAGCTCTCACACAACTTGCTGCTCGTAAAGAGAAGGTTGCTTCCATGCCTGAGGAAAAGCGCAAGGCTATCGCAGAGAAGGAGAAATGGGAGAAGGCCGAGGCTCGTATGGAAGGTGTCAAGGTGCACGACGACGAGACGCGGCTCAAGAAGGCGGCCAAGAGGAAGGAGAAGGAGAAGATCAAGAGCAAGAAGAGCTGGTGCGTTCATGATGTCCCGTGTATTATTATTACCTTGCTGAAGAGGAATACCACAGGGACGAGCGCAAGACGCAACTGGCTACGTCTATGGCTGCAAAACAGAAGAAGAGGACCGACAACATTGCTGCACGGAACGAGAAGAGAAAGGACAAGAAGATGGGTGTCAAGTCCAAGTCAAAAGACAAGGGGAGACCGGGCTTCGAGGGCAAGTCCTTTGGTAAAGGGAAAGGCAAGGGCAAGCCGTCGGGCAAGAAGTAGCCTATGCATTCGTCTCTGCCCGCTGTCATCATGCTTCATCTCAGTGCAGTACTACACACTTTTGCTTTATTCCACACGCTGGCATTCAATGCGCTGTATCGAACGAACAAGCCTGAGGTTTACGGTACATCCAATGCACCGCCGATTACCGATGACCAACAGCGTATGGGTCCGAGTCCATTAAATCCGAGAATAGAACCCCTTTAACTTACATGCCGCAATCCATATATGCTCGCACCCCCACCTATTCTATCCCTCTATCCCCGTTCATCCTCTTACAATTCCCACCGTCACCTCTGCTTCACCGTCGCCACCGCCATCGCTCGATCCGTACTTGAGAGCCGTTCTACAACGGTTCCACGCCCACGCCGTGAGCTCGAGCACTTCGTCGTCAGACAGCGTGTTTGGAACGTGCAATTCCAAAGTGACGATGAGCGACTGTGAAGGGCCGTCGAAGGTGTCTAGGGAGTGCAGAGCCTCGGGACGTGTAAGGTACGGCGTGAGCTGCCAGATGTGCGGCGCAGGCAGGTGAAGGACTTTCTCGTGACGTTCGATCTGTTGTCGTATTTCAGTACGACTGCTGGGTGGGATATGTGGAAGAGAGGCGTGGAACGAACCTCGCGCATTGCCCGTAAGAATGCTTCCATGCGGCCTCCAGGCAGTCCTCTGGCCGGAGCCGTTTGTAGTAGCACAGCGCCGAGGGCGACGGCAGCTGGATAAGCGAGGTAGAACGTAACGACGGTCTCGATCCCAGCTAGTAGCAAATCGAAAGAGCGATGCTGGTAGCTGTAGAATACGAGGTTCGTCATTGAGCATTCATCATCACGCATATGGGCCTGTACTTACCGAGGAACGAATAAGAGGGCGGTAAGCAGTGAAGCACAAAAGCCGAGTGGTGCGAGGGTGTACGGGTTGGATAGTAAGTTAGCGAGTAATGGAGGGTATGTGTATTGTTTGAGGCTATGGCGGAACCGGGTGGGGATGAAGGAATGTACAGGTGGGATATGGTTCCCGGTAGCTGCGAATAAGTGAGTCGTTTCATACCTATGGGACAACGTATCATGTCTTACCGCTAACGAATTTCGACTGATTATTGAAGATAGTAGCAGTTCCAATGAGCGATAATAATGTTATACAAAGCAGATACGGGGGGAAGTCGATCCTGCAGAAACGTTAGCTGTATCCAAAATGATTTGAGCTTAGACTCACCCAAATATGTCGGTCACCTCATCGCCATGATGGTGGTGATGCCCTTCACCCTCTCCAGCGGACAGTAAGAGGTGCTCTACGGTCTCCTTGCAAACGTACACTGAGGCAAACAAGAGGTAAACGGCCTGTGCGTATGCTGCTAGAGCCTCCACCCGCGAATTTCTGGGGAATAGGACATAGTTAGACATCCGCATTTGAGCTATGAAGCCACAACGTACCCATAAAATCGGTGGGTTGTATCCTGAAAACTCGGCGTAGCGAGATATCCCGGTAATACATGACCTAAAGCAACGCCAAACGAGTCGAACACTACCCAATAGCCAAGACCCGTACATGACAACGAGCCGATTTGCTGACCGACCACCCAGAGACTGGCACCCAGGATAAACTGGACGGATGCCATCGCGACTGCAGCGGAGTCGACTACCGGCGGAGCTCGCGCACGACCAACTGGCGACTTTTCTCGTGGGATGACGCCGAGACCGTGTCCTTTCTCTGTGGAGTACGCCTGGTCCATCATACTTTGCATACTATCGCTCTTCTGCATGGGAAACGGTGATATTGGGTTCCACGGGCTTACTGGAGTTGGTGTCGGTTGGGTGTGCAAGTCATCTCGACCACTACCGGGCTCGAGGAACGAGAAGAAGTTGTGTGAGAGGGAGTGTTTGTGGTGGTGACCGCGGCGGCCTGCCTTGGCAGAACCTGGAGGAAGCTCTGCGCTGGGTAAGGAGTCAGGGGGACGTGCGCCGAATGTGAATCCTTCTCTGAATGACCGTTGGCCTGAGGCGGGGGATGAAGCGGAAGGGATGAGTACACCCTCCTCTCCGCTATGCGTGAGATCGGAGGAGGTTGATGAGCTGAAGTCGATCTCTTGGGTACCATCCTCGTCGATTGTCGTCACAGGAAGTGAACCGGGACGGGGAAAGAACACGGAAAGGTTGCGAGAGTGAAGCCGCGAGTGGCGTCGTGAGTGAGCAGGTGAGTTGACCGAGGGCAGTGAAGGGAGGCCGTTACCGTTGGAAAGGCCATTGACCTTAGGGGGCGAGCCAATGAGTGTGGTGGAGGAGTCCGATGAGAAGCCTTGGGGAGGGTATGATGCTGACTGGGGTATGGGGAACGAACTACCGAGAGGTGAAGGAGTGCTCGGTGAGAATGGGCCTGTAGCAGAGCGAGTGCGTGCGTGTGACAGCTGAGTAGACGGTAGGGACAGTGATTGTCGCATTGCAGGGGCTTGGTGGTGTCTCGGGCCATTAGAGCCAGACAATGGACCCAAGCCGTTTTGCGGAGATCTAGGAACTTGGAAGGACGTCCGGTAGGGACCTGCGGAGGGAGGATTGGGCGGGTGCGACTGGGAGGTGGGGAACTGGTCGTTCAATGGTGAGGACACCGACGGCACAGACACTACACGCGTTCGCTGTGTCTGGGAGAGACTGCCCCAACCGCCGTGCCTATTTGGTGCAGCCTTCGTCCTCCGTGACCCAAAGGTAAAGGAACTCAGCTCATTCTCGTGATTAGTGCTATCCCCATTTACTCTACCAGCATTGTCGTCATCTGCTGGTGCGCCATTCAATGAAGACGGGGGTCGTGGCGATGACGGGGAAGCCTCTGAAACCGATATGGCGGGAAACTCGTCCTGGTCCTCCTTACTGGTCTTCCGACGGTGCATGGCAGATTAGAATAACGGTTTTGACGACCTCCTATAGCAACGAGTGAAATGACCTGGGAGCATGGTCGACACGAACCTCAGATGCAATGTGGGTTTCTAAACAGAAGCCAAATACCTCAAGGTCAAAGTGTAGCCGTGTCCTCGACGGTTACGCTGGGTCTCAAATGCCCACACAGCACGTCTGTATGGGTCGACGCTGGCCTGAAATGCGACGGCGAGAAAGAGGTGAAGGATAGGGAGCAAGTAGCAATCAAGGTAGGGCGAGTAGCCGCCGGGCGCATCAAGACAATACTTGTGGCAGTTGATCTAAACGTATAAAGCAGCCGTAAACTGCTACGCAATGTCTGCGAGATAAGAGCGGATATCTTCCACGTTATTGACGCAATGTCCCAGGAATGAGCGCAGTTGCTATACGGTGACTGTAACTTCAAAGCAAAGAACTTGACCTTGGAGGACTGGCCTCGCCAACCCTAGACTGTGGTTAGCGCTTAGTCAGCCAAAATATTGCTGTCCTGGGAAGAGGTCGCCGACCGCGCCTGCTTTCTCACCGACGACCATCACAGGCGTCGCTCCAGCGACGACCTCTCAATTTCTGCCTCTCCTTTTTCTTTCTTTTTATCTTCTCCTGACCATCCACATCCTCCACCATGAGCCGGCAGTCCACGCTGGGCATCCACCAGCGGTTGGAAGCCGTCACCGACCTCGCAACCCTACCTTCAGTCTCCGACGACATCATCGTATCATGCCTCCGCGAACGGTTCATGGCAGACACCATCTACACTAACATCGGATCCTCTGCTCTCGTCGCCGTCAATCCCCACAAATATGTCGCCAGCAATTCCGACGCGGTCTTGCACAAATACGCCGCCGAGTACAGGGACACGACCCCAGGCAAGGTGCTGCTACCACCACACATCTTCCAGCTCGCGAACAATGCCTACTACCACATGAGACGGACATCGCAGGACCAGTGTGTTCTGCTCAGGTGAGCCACAAATCAGGCCTGTTTCCATTCCCCTTGTCGCGTCTGACGCATCCCTCAGCGGCGAGACCGGGAGCGGAAAGTCAGAGAGCAGGAGACTGGCGATCAAAACGATACTGGACCTCAGCGTGAGCAACCCAGGCAAGAAGGGTGCAAAGCTCGGGCAGCAGCTCCCGGCGGCGGAGTTTGTCCTCGAATCGTTTGGAAACGCTCGCACGTTATTCAACTCCAATGCGTCCCGCTTCGGTAAATACACCGAATTGCAGTTCACGGAGCGCGGTCGGCTATGTGGTGCCAAGACGATTGACTACTACCTGGAGAGAAATCGCGTAGCCTCGGTGCCATCAGGCGAGCGTAATTTCCACATATTCTACTACTTGATGGCAGGAGCTTCCCAAGAGGAGCGTCAGCATATGCACCTTAACGAGAAGGCGACCTATCGATACCTCGCACAGAGGGCTCCGCCATCGAGGCCGGGTCAAGGACGGGAAGAAGACGCTGTCAGATTCGATCAGCTAAAGAACGCGTTGAAGAACGTCGGCTTCTCCAAGAGACATGTTGCGCAGACGTGCCAGCTGATAGCTGCCATCCTACATCTCGGAAACCTGGAGTTCACCATCGACCGCTCTCGTAACGAGGATGCTGCTGTCGTTCGGAACCTTGACGTTTTGGACATTGTCGCAGAATTCCTGGGCGTGCAGCCGGCGGCACTCGAGGTGGCATTGACTTACCGCACGCGCCTAGTCAAGAAGGAGCTGTGCACGGTATTCTTAGACCCAGATGGTGCTGCGGACAACCGGGATGAGCTCGCTATCACACTATACTCTCTTCTCTTCACATGGCTGAACGAGCACATTAATCAGCGTCTTCACAAGGATGATTTCTCCAGCTTCATTGCCCTCCTCGATCTCCCTGGTCCCCAGAATCTCACGAGTCGCTCAAACGGGCTGGATCAGTTCTGCGTCAACTACGCCAATGAAACCCTCCAGCACTTTATTCAGAAGCGTCTCTTCGAGAGCCATGTCGCTGAGTACAATAGCGAAGGTATCTCACGGTTTGTGCCGCAGGTCCCATACTTCGACAATGCGGAGTGTATCCGACTCCTCACGCATAAACCGGGCGGTCTCATTCACATCATGGATGATCAAGCTCGTCGGCAACCTCGCAAGACAAATCAGACGATGGTTGAGGCCTTCAACAAGCGCTGGGGAAACCACTCCTCGTTCAAGGTCGGTGCTGCCGACCGGTCGGGCTTCCCCACATTCACCGTGAACCATTTTACCGGTCCTGTGACGTATTCGTCAGAGGGTTTCCTCGAGCGTAATCAGGATTTGATGAGCCCTGACTTCGTCTCTCTTCTGCGAGGCACAAGCACTTCCGAGGCTCCTGCAGCGGATGGCACTGGCTCGATTAACCCCTTCGTTCGTGGACTCTTCACGTCCAAGGCTGTCGCAACTCAGGTTCACCCTCGTAATGAGGAGACGATCATTTCCGCCCAGCAGCCTGTTAAGCCTATGCGCGCACCTTCTACTCGTCGCAAGGGCACGATCAAGCGCATGCCTACCCTACGGGAGACTGGCGATGACGAGAAGGAGGAAGAGGAGCCTGCTACCGATGGAACTCCTTGCATCGCAGGCCAATTCCGCGCGGCCCTGGCGACTCTGTTCGAGACCCTCGAAGAGGCGCAGGCGTGGTACGTCTTCTGTATCACTCCGAACGACTCTCAGCTGCCGAACCAGCTGGAGGGCCGTTCAGTCAAGGGACAGGTGAGGAGTCTGGGTCTGGCTCAGGTTTCACGGCGCTGCGTGAATGTGTTCGAGGCCGCCATGACGCCGAAGGAGTTCGTTGATAGGTATAGGGAGACGTTGGACACCGTTAACGTGCACGAGGGCGAGGAACGTGAGCAAGTCGATCAAGCTAGGACTGCGTTGGGTCTCGAAGAACGCGACCTGGTACTAGGTTCGACCATGGTAAGTATTTTTGGTTCAATAAGCAATGAGATCATTCCAACGTGCATTGTTCAGGTCTTCTTGTCCCATGCTGCCTTCCATCGGCTTGAGGATGATTTGCGCTCTCGCGATACTGAAGAGCTGAAGCGTAACAGAGTGCGGGACGCCGAGGCCGAGGCTGGACTCGACCCCCGTGGTCTGAATGACTACGCACCTTACTCTACTCCCGACGCAGAGGGTCCGTATGAAGGTGGCTACAACGATCCCTTCGGGCAATCCAACCAGGCTCTGCCTCTCGTCGCACACGCCTCTCCATTCAACGACGAGTACGACGAGGCGAAGTCTCTGCGCAGCGAAGACTACGATGTTCGCAGCGCGCTCACCAGTGCACGCGACAACGAGTCGGTCTCGCAGTTCGGAACGGAGTCCTACGCTCCCTCGCGGAATATGTTCCAGAACGCGGATAAGGGTCTGTCAGACAAGGAGCCTCTCGCTGGGGAGATACAGGAAGGCGAGACGGTGGAGGTCATCAAGGAAACTTCTGCTCGTCGGCGATGGGTAGCGTTCGTCTGGCTTCTGACCTGGTGGTGTCCGACGATCTTCCTGAAATGGTTCGGCCGGATGAAGCGTCCTGATATCCAGCAAGCCTGGAGAGAGAAACTCGCATTGAACATCATTATCTGGTTCATGTGTGGTTGCGCCATCTTCGTCATCGCGGTTATCGGTCCTCTTATCTGTCCCACCCAGCACGTCTTCAGTACGAGCGAACTGCAGTCACATTCGTTCCAGAACAAGCCGAATAATGTGTACACGGCTATTCGTGGCGAGGTCTTCGATTTGACTCAGGTTGCGGCTACACATCAGCGTGTCATCCCCGTCGTTCCGGAAAAGTCCATTCTGAAGTATGGTGGTGTCGCCGCGGACAACATCTTCCCTGTTCAGGTATGTTTCTTCTTGACTCGTTACAAACCGTATACCAATGTAACTGCAGGTCAGCGCTCTCTGCAATGGTGTCACGGGCTCCGTCAGCCCTTATGTCGCTTTGGATTCCTCAAACAACACCGACCCGAACTCGCAGTACCATGACTTCCGGGTTGTGACCGGAGACTCGCGTCCCGATTGGTACTTCGAGTCGATGACTCTTATGCGCTGGAATAACCGTGTTGGCTTCATGGGCTACACTTCGAAAGAGCTGAAGAATATGGCGAACTCGAAGAAGACTGTTGGTGTTTACCGGAGCATGGTCTACGACCTCACGAACTATGTCACAAACGGTCCTGCTGTCCAAAGCCCGAAGGGTGAACAGGCTCCTGGCGGAATTGACACCCACTTTATGCACGAGGACATCGTCAACATCTTCCAGTTCAACTCGGGTCAAGACGTGACGAAGAAGCTCGACGCACTCAAGATAGATCCCGAGGTCATGGGCTGGCAGAGGACGTGTCTGCGCAACCTGTTCTTGATCGGTCGTGTCGACAACCGTAACTCTCCGCAGTGCCAGTTCTCCCAGTACATCCTGCTCGCGCTATCTATCATGATGGTGGCCGTCATCGGATTCAAGTTCATTGCCTCGATTAACTTTGGCTCAGCTCGCGCTCCTGAGGACCACGACAAGTTCGTCATTTGTCAAGTTCCCTGTTATACAGAAGGTACCTCATCTCTCAAGAAAACCATCGACTCACTGGCGCAGACGAAGTACGACGATAAGCGCAAGCTTCTGTTCATCATTTGCGACGGAATGGTCGTCGGTGCAGGTAACGATCAGCCGACGCCACGTATCGTTCTCGATGTGCTTGGTGCTAGCCCTAACGTCGACGCTGAGCCTCTCAGCTTCCTGTCGTTGGGAGAGGGTGCCAAACAGCACAACATGGGCAAAGTGTTCTCGGGTCTGTACGAGACTTCGGGACATGTCGTTCCATATATTGTCGTCGTCAAATGCGGTAGGCCTGCTGAGAAGCAGCGTCCTGGTAACCGTGGTAAGCGTGATTCGCAGATGATCCTTATGCACTTCTTGAACAAGGTACGGACAATGATGTCATGACCGTGCCAACCCCTTACTTACAATGATTTCTCAGGTGCACTTCAACTCTCCCATGAACCCTCTCGAGCTGGAGATCTATCACCAGATCAAGAATGTCATCGGTGTCAATCCTACCTTCTACGAATATGTGTTCATGGTTGACGCTGATACGACGGTCGCGCCGCTATCCCTCAACCGGCTGGTCTCTGCGTAAGTACCCACTTTTCTTAGTTCGATGGTCATTGTCTCATCAGGGGGTTTATACAGTATGATTCATGACAAGAAGCTGCTCGGTGTTTGCGGTGAAACGGAGCTTGCCAACGCCAAACAGTCGCTTATCACGATGATGCAAGTTTACGAGTACTTCATTTCCCATCACATGGCGAAGGCCTTTGAGTCGCTCTTCGGATCCGTCACATGTTTGCCCGGTTGTTTCACCCTCTACCGTCTCAGGACGCCCGACACGCACAAGCCTCTGCTCATCAGCAACCAGCTCATCCAAGACTACTCGGAGAATCGCGTGGACACGTTGCATATGAAGAATCTGTTGCACCTCGGTGAAGATCGATACCTTACTACGCTACTCCTCAAGCACTTCTCCAACTTTAAGACCCAATTCGTCCGTGATGCGCATGCCTACACTGTCGCTCCGGATGATTGGAAGGTGCTGTTGTCCCAGCGTCGGCGTTGGATCAACTCTACAGTGCACAACCTCGGTGAACTCGTGTTCTTGGATCAACTCTGCGGTTTCTGCTGTTTCTCGATGCGATTTGTCGTCATGGTGGATTTGCTCTCAACTATCATCCAACCGGTCACGGTCGCCTACGTATGTATTCGCTGCACTATTAACTATGCACGATGCTGATTTACGCCCTCTAGATCATCTATCTCATCTACCTCACTGCAGGAGAGGGGAAAGCTATCCCAACGCTTTCGATTATCATGATAGCTGCGGTGTACGGTGTGCAAGCTTTGGTCTTTGTTCTCCGTCGCAAGTGGGACATGATCGGATGGATGGTGTTCTACATCCTTGCCATTCCGGTGTTCTCGTTCTTCCTCCCTCTCTATTCTTTCTGGCGTATGGACGACTTCTCGTGGGGTCAGACACGTATTGTCATGGGAGAATCTGGAAAGAAGCTGGTCGTTCACGTAAGTTCTTGCACATCTATATCTTATTCAGTGGCTAATGTTGCCTGTAGGATGAGGGCAAATTCGATCCTCGCACTATACCTCTGAAGTCCTGGAATGATTACGTACGTGCGCCCATGTTGCTTTGAGGATATTTACTGAATGCCATCCACAACAGGAAAACGAACTTTGGGACAAGGAGTCGAACCACAGCATTGGGTCCTGGGTCCCGCCGACGAAGATGCACAATGAAGGCTATCCCGAATCTCACACTGCCTCCGTCTACGGTCGGGAAACATACTATGAGCCTGCTATGTCTCGGGCATACTCGCCGTCTCCTTCTCAAGCGGGTATGATGTATCCACCGCCAGGCTACCAATCTGGGCGCAACACCCCTATGTCTACCGGATATGGTGGCGGTGTGGTACACGCTCCGATGCCCTCGCGTCCTCCGACCAACTACCTGGATGTCCCAATTCCTACAAGTCATAGCCCAGAGGATGTAGACTTGATGGGTGGACCGAGCGATATGGAACTCGACCAAGCAGTGGTGCGATTACTGCAGGACGCGGATTTGACGATGGTCACGAAGCGTGAGGTCAGGAGGCAGCTTGAGGGCCAGTTCGGTATGGATCTCTCGAACAGAAAAGCGGCGATCAACGCTGCGATCGATCGTGTACTGCTCAGCCGCGCCGCCACTTAACGCACTGGATTCTTGTCTTCATGCACCTCATGACTTATTACACTCCCTCAAGGACCTATCATAATCATTCGGATACATCTCTCGCTTTCTCTGTCACGATTGTTCTCGCCTCTCGTACTTCGTTGGACTTAGGACTTTGGTTTTTGCTCTTCTCTCGCATTTTGTCACGTACACACACATAGTCATAGTAGCAGCTTCAATGGACATTTTGCATAATATACGCCCTCTCGTGGATCTCGTTCTACATACAACTAACACATCAATGCTACTCTTCTCGGGACTTTCGAACTTTAGAATGAAGATCGTAGTTTACAATCGATTATGTGGGCAAGCAGCGTGATTGCATGTAGACACTGTCAACGGGCCACCCACATGCCTGCGACGCCAACGCGTTTGGTGTCGCCACAAGTCATGAACTACTTTAGCTATTTTCTAAGAGGGACTGGACACGAAATCGAGCGACATATACACTAACCCAGTTAGAGAAGAGCGGATCTGCTTAGACCTCAACCTGTATACTTATCTTCCCCCTCCTAACTCTTCCTCCTCCAAAACCTTGTCTTGGACGTGGGCTTGTTCCCTGACGGGTTGAAATCTGTAGTACTATTCGCCGCTGTCGCTATTTCCGTAGATAACTGATCTCCACCAACGACCGTCTGGATATGCACTGAGTCGCTTCCAGAGGTGAGATCGCTGGTGGTTGCGTCAGCACGACGTTGTCTGTCGTTGGCTGAACCTAGTAACGACTGCGATGAGTATGCCGTGGCTGCTAATGCTGTGCATGGTGATGCAAAATGAAGTTCGAATGGAGACTCACGAGTCCAGAATTTATGCGAGGAGAGAGCGACTATACATAAAATAATTGGGCTTCAATGAGTGTGTTGTTTTCGTTTGGGTGAGGCTCTAGAGAACCTGAGCCAAGAGTGCATGATAGGCAGACGTACCTATGACCCCGAATACAGCTTCACCCAGGACGAACACAAGATCTGCCATTAGGTTGTATGAGAGTGTAAGAGACGGGTGCGGAGATTGGATGGACGTGCGCTCGAAAAGCAAGTTTGTCCTGGATAGACCACTGGTACTTCAAGGCGGGGGCCTAAGGTTAGTGTGGCCGAAGGGTGCACTAACTTATATCTACTTATGTAGGATCATGATGCAAGGAAGGTTTACCCGGGCCCCCCTACATCCTGTTCTGTATTGTAAACCTGGACAGCGACAGTTTCGCCTGATTGGGCAGTTGAGCCCATCTCGACATATGACTACGCGGTCCTCAGTCTGTCATGTGAGATAACAATCATCGTTAACCACCATTCAGTCTTCTCCGCCATGTCTGTGATGAGGATCTATATGCATTGTAGGGCCTGCCTGGTCCTATTCCTGCTTTAGAATTCGCAGCGGTGTCCCGTTCGACAATGGTTTGGGCAGTTGAGTCTGCATGAAAGCAACACCCGTTTTAATTGCCGCTAAACCACGGAATTCGTTGGAGGAATCGACTGGCGGTAACGGTGCTTGACCAGTGAACCTGCATCTTGGAGAGTTTGTCGATGTTCGACGTTCATTAGGTAGCTTGCCACATAATGCAGGCACATGAAAGCACGCCGTGAGAGTCCGTGAACGGCCCGAACTTTCAAACTGAAGGGAAATGGTATTAATGGCTTTGGAGCGTGTCAGTACAAAAGATTGTACACTACCTGTGTGATCATGCCGGGTGCCAGTGGAGCATTGCCGACTATGCAATAGTATCTGAAGGATCAAAGTATTAAAGGCAGACGAACCTTACTCACCTAAAGGGTGCATATGCATGCAAAACGACGCAAGCAACACAGGACGGCATTAAACTTCGTGCATAGGTTGCGTATTATAGATTGTATCCAGAATATATCACCAAGTACGGCGTGAACGTCCATACATCCCTAGTCCATGTGTTGAGATCCAAAAAGTACGAATAAGCTATACGTATCCCGGGGGCTATGTCTCGTCCTTGACAAGCGCGTCATCGCGTCGCGCTCTTTCCTGAGATGACCGGGGCCTATCAGACATCATCTTTGCTCCACTAGGCTGAGTAGAGACCACATTGTCTCCATTCGACGGAGGCGTGGTGGGTGTGGGTGAGGTACCGTCTCCAGCTGTGTCTCGTTCCCGGGCTTCACGCGCCTCTCGCTCTGCCCGGAGCTTTCGCTCTTCCCGCTCAAAGTCGTCGTCGTCAAACGACCGCTTACAACATGAGGTGCAACAGCCAGCGTTGCTCGTGCTGGACCCGGAACCCCACCTGTCTATAGTCATGTTAGTGTTGAGTATTCAATAGTTAACGTTACCCAAACGACAGATTATGGGCGCGTTACGTACTGAAGAAGCACCATTGCTGTATCCCTTCGCTGGCACAGATACCTACGACACGATATTTATTATCACGGTGCTGTGGCATGTAGAATTGAGACGTGAACTCACAGCAGCAGGAGCACAGAACGCCGAAACATTCGCCAACAGCATCACCCATAGTGTCTGGTCTGAGTAGATGTCGTAGTACAATTGAGATGAGTTTGCTGTTTGATAGTTTGAGAATGCGGTCCTGCGCAGGTGGTGGTAGGCTAAAGGTTTATGCAATGCAGTCGAGAGCAAGCTGTGGAATTTATAGAACTCGCCGATGCGGCGGGGAGGGAAAGCGAACCTGTGGAGATCCATAATCTCGATTGAGAACACCACATCTCGATCATTTACACTCGCATCCTGATCGGGCAAGGGACAAGGCCGTACTGCGGTGAGCTCAGCCCGTCACATAGTATTTGCTGCTCCTATTTCTCATGGCTAGCATCTTCCATGTATGAACAACATGAATTCACATCAAGCCTCAACCCATGACGCCCGCCAGAACCAACCTCCGCACTCACACTTGCAATCCTAGATACAGCATGGAAGATCAATTCGAGTTAAGCCCATAACAATGTCCAGCATAAAATAAACACGAATAGCGAAGTTTAACGACAACAAGCCCAACCAAAGAAAACGTCCAACAAGAAGTCAAAACCCTAAGCCTCTCCTGACCTCGCTCCACTCACCGACCTCCTTCCATCCTCCATAGATTTGCTCGGCGGAGGTTGCGTAGCCACTACAGCGCGATCCCCACTCGACGACCTCCCATTTCCCTCCCGCCCTGACCCACTCGAGTCAGAGCTCCGTTTCGCCGTGAGCGGCTCTCGCTGCAATCCCGCCTCCTCCTTCATGACCTGATCGGCGAACTCGTCGTCCTCTTTGCGGGTCTTCCACCTCCAGAATCTGTACCCAGAGAACCTGGACTCGTTCTCTCCCGGTTTAAATTCTCTGTCGCTACCGTATACTGTGGGGTCGTCTTCCTCACCTGTAGAGACATGCCGAGTCAGCCTTAGTGCTGGCAAATAATGGCCCCGGGGGAACTTAAGGGGGGCGACGTACCGTGATGTTTGCAGCACCAGCATGCATTGAGTGGGCCGCAAGAGCCTGCACAGCTAAAACCTAGAAGTAAATACAGCCAATCGGTTTATATAACGCTATACCAGCGATGATTATGCTGTGCACGTACAACATGATAGAGCAGCAAACATGCACCCAATGAACTCGCAGCAGGGGTCTGACATGGTGGCTTGAATGCGATCTTAGGTAGAGCTAGTTGGGCGGAAGTCTCCTTGGTTCCTCCTCCTGATGAATGAGTGTATATGAATAAACTGTCGAGATTGACGGTGACGCGTCAAGCGTTGGCAGGCCAAGTATCCTTCAGAGTCCGAATGCTAAGTAGCAGTAGTGGGGAAAGACCAGCTGAAGGGAGAGTGTAAAGTAGACAAAACCAAGGACGAGCACACGATGAAGGAAAGTGGAAGGATGGAACTGTTGACTGCGTACGAGGCTGAGTTGGTCGGGTATTACATACTGTATGATAGATGCACAGCCTTCGCCTGTCAGGACTTCTCTCTCAATTAAACGCGGCGAGATGGCGAGATCGTTCTCACTGCGGACTATGAATGACAAAGGATTGATGGACGGCCGAGCGGGGAAAGCGTCACTAGTACTTACATACACACAGCGAAGAGGATGCTGAAGCGGGTAGTATAAGTACATGGTATTTTGTGAACACAAGCCATAAGCATTCCTCATTGACTATGCCATCCAACTCGCCATACGTAGGCAACGCGTTCATTGCACTTTGGTCACGGCAAGATATCCAACTCCGAGCTGTCATTTTCTAACATCACATCACCGATACTGACACCTCAACTTCCTTCATGGCCGGACAAAGAAGGCAGAACACGCCGCAACGTAGCAACCGCCTCTCCATCTGATCGTACGCTCCTCAAAGCCTCCCACTCTTCCTGTGACAGTTCCTGTTCGACGGTTAATGCGGACCAGTTCGGCGATGGGGTCTGACGGATGTGGGAGAAGTCCTGCACAGAGAGGTGTTTGCTCTGGACGGTGGCAATGTCAAAGAATCGATGATCAGCAAGAGAGCACCACAGAGGTGATATGAGATATGATAGTGATGCACGTACATCAGGTATGGGGTGGTCACCCTGGAGAGATGGTGGATAGCCTGCGAATGCGATGGAGGAGCAGTGTTCGATGATAGGATTTGACTGAATGGCGAGATGGACGCGGATATTTGAGGAGGTATGCATGCGGAACTGCAAGGCGAGGCATATTTTAAGTATTCAGATTCTGGTTATGGGCATCTTAACAGACAAGGCACGAACCTGATGACAGCCGAGAACTATGATACAGTTCTTCATGTCATGGAGAAGTGCGCTACCCTCGATGCGGGGTAGGAGCAGTACTGTGTCGACAAGATTGCGTACGTGTAAAGCAGAGATGGCTCTTCCTGGGTTAGCAGACTCGTCGGGCAAGAGGTTCACCACGCAGCGTGTGAGATCTGATACAGCAAGGTCCGTAGCATTAGATGTATGGGATGGCAAAGAGGACCAGGAGAGGTACGCGTCGGAAAGTCCGCTGAGTGAAATGTGATTGGAGGTCGATTCGGCTTTGGTATCCGACTTGGGTGGATCCAGGTCCGTTGTAACGCTGGCTTTCTCGTCCATTTTGACAGAAGAAGTCAGTGCGATAGATTCCTTTCCTTTGTTCGCCTTGCGTTTGAACGAGAACTTGGGTTTGGCGGCTGCAGAAGACCGCAACTCTTCCAGCGACTGCTCCATTGACTTGAGAAACTGCCGAGCCGTTTCTTTAATCCATCGAGGTTCAACGGAGAAGACAATTCACCTACAGTCTCATATTGCCTCTGGTCATAAGTCGGCAAATATTCCCTCGCATCGATAAATTCCTTGCGCAACTTGGCCACATCCAGTGCCAGATCGTTCACGCCGTCGGTGGCGGGCATATGACTCGCTTTGAGATCTTCCAATCGCTTGGTAAGGTCTGTTCATAAGCATCCCATTGGTACGGACCGTCATTTCAGGTTTGTGCATGCGAGTTATACGAATGAACTCGGCGGACCAGTGCGAGTGATTTGAAAGTTGGAGTAAAAGGTTTGCGCGAGGTCTTTATCCGTCCCAGACATTGTGACAGCGATAGAGCCAACAATACCAGTGGTACAATTCCCTTTGAATTTAAAGTCGTCTTGTACGTGTTAGTACGATGGCAAGAGAAGACTGTGGAGGTTTGAGAGAACTGGCCGATCGACTGGCCACAGGGCGGTTATAGCGTGACATCACGCTCAGTCACACCCAATTACAGATCCAAACGGCGTGCGCGCGGTACGCGTTCTCTCAGACGACGACCACAACGACGTCCACTTGCTACTCACAGACTCTACGTAGAAACGACCTATCATGGCTGATCAGATGGACGTCGATCCCGCTCCCGCCTCCTCCTCCAAGGGCAAGGCAAAGCAGAGTGGTAAAGACGACAAGCAGCGATTCGAGGTGAAGAAGGTACGCCAGACTGTCCACTTTCATGAGTAGATCTGTGACTAATAATGTACTTGCTGTATCCTTGCGTTTTGATAGTGGAATGCAGTAGCTCTGTGGGCGTGGGGTGAGTGACTGGAATCATGTATCGATGCTGTGATCGCGTGTGGCAATCAGAGTTCATATTTCCTGTAGACATCGTCGTCGACAACTGCGCCATCTGTAGGAACCATATTATGGAGCTTTGTGAGTAGCATTTCATCATCAATTAGTATTAACTCTGATCATACTCGGGCAATAGGCATCGAGTGCCAGGCTAACCAAGTGTCGGCCACTAACGAGGAGTGCAACGCCGCCTGGGGTATCTGCAACGTGAGCGCACGTCCGAGTAGATGCTCCAGACCAGTCACTGATGTCTTCGCTTATTCAGCACGCGTTCCACTTCCACTGCATCTCCCGTTGGCTGAAGACCCGTAACGTCTGTCCTCTGGATAACCGTGAATGGGAACTGCAACGGTACGCACGCTTACCCAGAGACGCCCCGATCAAGAATTCTAACTCGTGTGATCTCCAGATACGGACGATGAGTATCTTCCCGTTCATATCCACCTCCGCCACAACCAGTCCTCCTTGTTCACTTTGTACATTACACGATCTCAATTTCAGGCTGTCCCGCACGCTGCGCGCATAACGCTAACCTCGATGAGTGATGAATTGAGTGCCTATTAAGACATCCTGCGGTAATATTACAATGATAACACGACTTTTGGTACAACAGAAAAGACAGCAGCAGCAACGATAACAGCGATATGATAGGTACACTTCGAGCCTGACACGAACCACGTAAGTACGTATGGTTACACATTGACTGACCTATATTCAACAGTCCTTGCAATTGAGGGCCCCCAAGCCCCAAGAACGACCAATGACTGACATGCAAAAGAACCACACCTCAAGGCCTCACCTGTTACTCGCTCTCCTCGGGATGCGCGAACCTCGGACTCTCGAAGCTGCTCGTGCTACTCGACGGCGGAAGTCGCCCCGTCGCAGCTGTCACAGTCCCCATCGCCGCCACCTGCGCAAACGACATCGACAGCTTCAACCTCCCAGACCTGCCGCTGCCCTCCGTCTTCGCCTTCTCCTTTTCCTTTTCCGGCTTCTCAACCTTCTCGTTCGCAGTCCCAGTCCCAGATCGACTGGACGCCGTGCGCTGCAACAGTGGTGTGACGACGTTGGCTGTCTTGGGACGCTGTCGGGAGGTCTTGGTCCCTCCTCCCGCGCTTGCACCGACCGTGGCGGATCCGTTATCGGAGATGTTCCACGGCGAGCGGGTGGAAGGTGATTGAACCGTCGAGGATCGTTTGCGAGTCGTTTGGCGCGGCGCAAAGACAGCGCCAGTGGTAGTACTACCCGCAGGTGCACGGATGACTTCCTTCCCCTTGCCCTTCCTGTCTCTCTCCTTCTCCTTCTCTTTATCCTTGTCCTTCCCGTCCTTTTCCTTGTCAGATCCGAACACAGCCAGACTCGTCATGGCCATATTCATCGGTAACCGCGTCACATTACTCGCATGAGATCGCGACGAGCTCGACTCAAACGACGATTGGCGAGACGGGTGCGTGGGCTGCGTGACGATACGCGGCGTACGCGGAGGGGACCTTACGAGCATAGACTGCCACGCCACCGGCTGGTCCAAGTCTTCGTCTACATCAAAGTCGGAGTGCTCAGCCAGGGGCGAGCGAGGCCGGGTGCGTAGGCCGTGAGATGGCGAGTCCGACCTGCCCGGGTGACGTTTCCGCGGGCTTGCACGTTTGATGGTTCGTTTGAGAAGGGAGTCGGCGGAGGAGTAGCTGGAGAGGGTGTGGTGCTGGTGCTCTGCGGGACCTACGGTGGAAGAGCTGGGGAAGGTGTAGCTTGGCGAGAAGGTGCTCGTGCTGGGCCCGGCACCTCCATACTCGTGAACCCAGCTCGATGCCCAGGTGACTTCAGATTCTACCGCATCGTTGCGTCGAGCACGTCGACTGAGCAGGTCTGCTTCCCACCCTTCCCACTCGCGTTCACTAGCACTCTCATCGCTGCTCTCTTCGGAAGAGCTGCTGTCGAGATCTACACCCCACATGTCGGCTCTTCCTCTCCTCGTTTTAGGTTTGGACGTCTTTGGGGACTGTTCGGTGTCACTACCTAGATCGGGGTCTTCCTCTACGAGTTTGTGGCCAAACATGATGATCTCCATGGCCTTGCCCACGTCGCCTAAACCAGCACGTCTTGCCTTGCGCACGAGTTCTTGCCGCCATTCGGGGTATCTTACTGTTCGCTGCGCGGGATTAAAGTATGGGGAGGCCGACCGAGGAGGAGGCGGAGGGTAGCGTTCTGGAGATATACTGGGCGAACCGCCGGGAGACGCAGAAGCGAAGGAAATAGGCGAGAACGAGCGGCGACGAGGTGAATGGGCGATGTGCCCGCTGGAAATTGGAAGGAATGTGGAGTGAAGAGGCTCGTGACGATGAAGAATCCGCAACATGTTGCTATATGCTATTAAAAGTCCCGAAATTATATTAGTTGGTGAAATGAAGTCCTGAAGGCACTCACCGTTGTCATCGAGCATCTTCATGACGATCATGACGCTGTCGTCATGCCTCTCTTCTTCCATCCCGTAGTCCTCTTCCGCGCTGGTGGGTTCTGCTCCAGAAGCACTGTTCTTGCGCGATTCTTCGCTGCCGCCAGCGTCACGGTCCCGGGAGCCGCGCCGCGGCCACCATCGTGCGGGGGCGTCGCCAGTACGGTGAGACTTGCGAAACTTGGCGCATATAATGCGTTGATCTGCGCCGGAGGGACTATGTTCGAGGTGTGGAGAGGAATTGTGTGAGGAGGGAGGGGAGACGAAGGCTAAAGCGGATTGAGCGGATGGACCTGCGTGCATTTCATGGAGATGCTCTGCTCCACGGAGAGATACCAGCGAAGATAGTTCCGACTCATGCGTGGGCGCACGATCCTAAGGAGATATATCAGTAGGCGAGAGTGAGGGAATAAGTGTGTGGTACGTTACATTCCGATCTTTGCACAGTTGGAAAAGACCTCGATAAATGATAACCCATTGCTCTTGCCACTGGAACTTGGTTCTACGCTTCCTCAAATTCCTCTCCCTCTCATGCTCTGCGATGTCTGCCCCCCGCCCGAGCTTCTCGATCGACCGCGGAAGACCAAGACTACCTTCATCGTCCTTTGTGATCACCTTCAGCGCCCACACTCGCGTCTCGAAGTAAGGCTTCACGTAGTCTGTGATGCTAGCTCGGGGAAGCCTGATGATGGTTGTATGCGAGTGCAGTTCGAATAACTCGTGAGGATAAACGGTATACCAGGAGAGGTCATGGTGATCTTCGAGAACTTGGCCCGTTGAGAAGGCGAGCAGGGTGTATTGTGGTAACGTTGCAGACGGTGTTGTCTTCGGAATCTCATCTGAAGGGCTCGCTAGTGCGAGCGATCGGGGAGGGACGTACTTGTACTTGTCGGTGAGATCGAGCAGAGCCTCGTCAGAGTCCGAGTCGTACGGGTCGTTGTACTCATCGGGTTGCATGCTATCGTCGTCGACTCGCCGCGCAAACGTGATAGGGGACACAGCACGCTTTTTCTGGGCTGGTCGCTGTGCTTCGGGGACGACAGTGAATAATGAGGGAAAGTACTTTGCGAGAAGCCATTGCTTGACCTGAGATATCTTCCAGGACGGATTGAGGTGGGTGACCAGCCATTGATCATGGGGAACTAGACAGCCTGGTCACGACGAGCGAGGACGGCGTCGACGAGGACAACGCACCGAATCTGCATGCCACGGGCAAGTAGCACCCGCCAGCAGAGAGTTCCATGTCAAGGCCCGCCGCGTGCCAAGATTAGAAGGAGGGCGGGACGATCATGAGCACAGGAGGACCCCGTGCACCTGCTTTAGATCTGTAGATTCGCCACGCGAGCGTTGACATCATCAGCTTTGTGGCGCTCTGCTGCTGCGTCGGCTTGTCGACTCTCGTCACCGCGGTGATGGGAGCTCGAACAGCTGGGTTGGAGGTGGAACTGAATGCGGATATCCACTTATGACCTACGCCCCACGTGACTATAGCGGTATGTGCGCTGCTATAACAGCACCCGTCGATCAGCCCATGCACTGAACATCATGAGAAACCCCCGCACACGTCGCAGGGAAGACGGTAAGTCGTTTGCTACTTGGGTCTTCAAAGTTACTTACTCTTACTAGGTAACCTAACAACACAGTCAGTTATGGCTCATGTGTTGAACGAGCCCTACTCGGGCAAGAACCCAGTGCCCCAGATAGCCACCAAACTCACCGCACTCATTAACCCAGAACGTGCAACAGAGGCGAAGGCCGCCCAGTTGCAAGACCAGAGCGACAAGAATGAGGCCAAGCAGACGGAAAAGACTGCCTCGCGACTCGCCAAGGGCCATGTCATGCACGTCGTTGACCCCGTCACCGGCGACGAGCTCGACATCAAGAACGCAGACCAGGAGCCCGACTTGAGGACCGCGGGAGAAAACGTGCTCGACACGGACTTTCCTCCCCCAGACTGGGAGCAGCATAGGAAGGAAGTAACAGCACAAGTCGGCCCCAGTCTCCTAACCATTGCCTTGACATACGCCACATGCTTTCTTTTGTCCCAACTGATCCCTAACTCTATCCTATCAACGGCGTTTGCTCTCGCCGTGCCCACGCTCGTCGCCTACACCATGAACTTCCGTATACACAGGCTCTCCAAAGTCGACTTTGACGACAGGGCATGGCATGCGGAGCGGATGCGTGGTTTGCGTGCGGGCTCGGACGTTGACGGCGACGGCAAAGTCAGTGGCGAGGAGAGGACAAAGGAGAGTGGCGAGTGGGCCAACGCAATATTGCGGGGACTTTGGCCCATAATAAATCCAGACTTGTGCGTGTTCCAATCTTCTTCCTTGCGGAAATACAGATTAGGTTGTATGAGTTGCCGCGCGTGCTGTCAGAAGTTCCTTGACCGTCGAAGTATGATGCTAGTATGTCCCTCGCTCCATTCCTCATCTTTTGCTTCCTATATTCATGTACTATTTACTTGCACAGATCGCATTATTTTCGGCTTCTGGCAGTAGACCGGGAGCTCAACAAGCCAGCATCCTCACAACACCATACTAACAAATCCTTCTATCTATAGGTTCAGCAGCCTAGTCGACATGCTCGAAGATATCATGCAGGCTTCCGTCCCCCATTTCGTCGTACGTAGCATCTTCTGTACAATCCTGCACTCTCACTCATCGTCATCTACTACGTCGTGCAGCATTCTGTTCGGATAGCCGACATGGGACTGGGCTCGAACGCCGCCCGCATCACGGCAATAAGATCCCTTCCCGACGCCCACTCGCGCGAGTTTACGAACGAAGAAGACCAAGACAAACAGGACCCAGAAGAGGTCGAGGCCCTTGACGAGCAGCATGTCAACCTCGAGATGTCCTTCGCGTATCGTGGGCTGCCAAGTGGACAGAGCGCTGCCAGTAAAGCCCACAATGCTCACCTGCTTGTTGAGTTCTTCTTGGGACTGAGGGGGCTGTATGGATTTAAAGTCCGTGAGTGTCGTGCATGAAGATTCGCCACAGAGGATGTGCTCACGATAATGTAGCTGTCTGGGTGGAGGTCACTGGCGCGACTGGTACGGCTCGTGCTCGCCTCCAGCTAATTTCCGATCCTCCATTGTAAGTGTCTCACTATACTGCATATGTAACATCTTTGACGAAACAACTCTTGCGCAGCGTAAAGAAGGCCATGGTTACCCTCCTGGGACTCCCTCGTGTCACAATCTCGGTCGTAGCCATCCACAAACTTCTCCCAAACGTCATGAACCTCCCCTTCATCTCTGGCTTCATCTCAAGCGCCATTGATACCGCCGCTGCAGAATATGTCGCGCCGAAGAGTATCACGCTTGACTTGCAGAGACTCATCAGTGGAGACGACATCAAGAAGGACACGGACGCCATTGGTGTGATTGTAGTGCACATTCATCGGGCGAAGGGTGTCAAGAAGGCCGATGCTACTGGTGGTTCCGGTACGTCTTCTTGCTCTAATTTTATAATATAGAGATCGTGAAGTAACTGGTGTTGTGAATAGTAGATCCATACTTGACGTTGACGTATTCGAGACTGGGAAGGCCACTATACTCGACCAGAATTATCAAGGGAGATGTGAACCCCGTGTTCGAGGAGACTGCGGTTGTACTCGTCGACGTCAACACCATCAGGCTCAGAGAGAAGCTGAGCTTCCAGCTATGGGATTCTGATCGGATGAGCGTCGTACGTGGTTCCACTTTCGTGTGTTTCTGTCTTCACTCACATAACTTCATCGCAGGATGATTTGCTCGGTGTAGCAGAAGTCGACATCACCGATCTCATCCGAGACGACGCAACCCCCCACCGCCGCTCCACCTCCCTCAGCGACGCACGATCCCGCCACGTCCCAGGCCACCTCGAATACACCGTCGGCTACTACCCCAAACGCGCACCAACAGCATCTCTCAAGACAGACGGCATGGACCCCGGCATCCCGGACGACCTCAAGAACAGACCAGAGTTCCAGAACGCGAAGGAGATCGCGATGAACGAGTTGGAGGCGGCTGTGTTGGTGACGCCTCCGGATCCGGAGTGGCCGAGTGGGATTTTGAGTGTTCAGGTGCATGAGATTAGGGGGTTGGGTGTGAAGACGGAGGGGAGGGAGAAGAATGTGGTGAAAGGGATGAAGTCCAGGGAGGGGGAGAAGGGGCAGGATGACGATTCTGGGGAACTGGAAGAGTCGGAGGATCTGCCGTCTTCTTATTGCACTATGTGGGTTGATTCTTTTTTGTGTTGTGCGGTTAGGAGTGCGGAGGCTGACTGGATGTGTTCAGATCGGTGAATGATGAGTTGGTGTATCAGACTCGGGTGAAGCCTATTACCAGTACACCGATCTTCAATGCCGGAACGGAGAGGTTCGTGCGGGATTGGAGGACGGCGCATGTGACGGTTGCTGTCAAGGACTCTCGCATGCGGGAGAACGATGCGATTCTCGGTGTAGTCATGCTGAAGGTAAGCATCTCAAGAGATCGAACATGCCATGTGCTCACGTTGATTCGTACAGCTGTCCGATCTTCTCGTCAATGCTTCGCAAATCACACGACTATACTCCCTCGAACGCGGGCTGGGATTTGGCCGAATTCGTCTCTCACTATTATTCCGCCCCGTCGAAGCCAAACTGCCACGAAGCCTCCTCGGATTCGACACTGGAACCCTCATGATCCATGACGTTTCCGCCAAACTGAACGAAGATAATAGCGACATCAACGTCGACCTCAGCAAGTGCCAAGTCCGTCTGAAGACGTCCAAGGCCCGCAGCGAGGACAATGTCTCGCGAAAGGCAGGGGAGACACGCGAGGACGGTACCGTCGTCTGGGCTGCGGACAACGAGGAGGAAAGTCTCAAAGGCGTACCTGTGCGCTCGCGGTATGGCTCGGCGCTATTCATGTCGTTCAAAGATACGTCGTCGATCGCCGGACTGAAACGCGCGAGCCGGAAGGCAATGGCAGTTCTCTGGCTACGCGACCTTGTGGATAACGAAGACACCACGATCAACGTTCCGTTGTGGTACGTCGACAATGAGGACTACTCGCGCTTGAAGATGAACTATTCCCCGCCTGATGGGAACTTGGATGGCTGGGATGATGATAAGGAGAAGGTGAAGCGTGTGGGGAATGTAACGGTCCATGCGGTGTTTAAGCCGGGTATTGGAGATGGACATCGGGAGACGATGAATGGCGGTGGTGCGAAGCGGCGGGAGGCGTGGGAAGCGTATATGAGAGAAAAGGATGGAGGATTGAGAGACTCCGTGGGAGAGTTTGACGAGGATCGACGGGATCCGGAGAGAATCCCTGAGAACTACTCAGAGAAGCAACAGTCAGCAGAGGAGGAGCCCTCTCCATCGCAAAGCTCGACCTCGGACCATCCACCAGCTTATACGCCTCGAGATGAGAAAGATGGCGGTGTGTGGTCAGGCGAGAGCCGACCAGAGATCAACACCATGGTTTCATCTGAGGCTGTGGAGAACGAGGAGGTTAGGACTCCAGAGGAACAGTCTGACGGAGATGAAGATGGTAGCTCCGATGATGGGAAGAAGAAGGGCTTGGTTCAGAAGTTGAAGGACTGGAAGGACCACGAAAAGGAGCTGCACCGCGACCATCGAGGCTTAATGCAGCTGAAGCCTGTGCGCACGGCAGAGTGGGTCAAAGACAATGTGGAGGAGAGCGCACACGCTGTCAAAAATAGGTTTGCTATGAAAGGTAGGAAGCCGGACGTTGAGACGGAGGTGTAAATTAAAGGCTTCATGGACACTGCCGATAATTTGGGGCTGCATCATGGACTTAACCTTGCTGTATGTACCATAGGAATGCTTGTATTGCGTACATTACTACTCGGATCTATAACTGTGTATCTACTCTTGCTGAACTACAGAACTTGCCTCTTTGGCGACTGGACTGATCGGCTTCGGCCGATTGACGCACTCGGTGAATGCCATCTATAGCGCGAGGCGCCCATAATTATAAGCTGGGCGTGCTTCTGCTCGCTACCGTCAAGCACACCCTCCCTTCCTCCCCCTTACCATTACCTCCATCTCCATTTCTATCCTTGAAGCTATGCCGGACGTTATTCTCGTTACTGGAGGAACTGGACTTATCGGGCAAGCAATCAAGTATGTCATCGAGACTGAACCCGCAGGATCGCGGTTTGGCAAGAAGGAAGGAGAGACTTGGATATTTGCCTCATCGTCAGAGGGAGACCTCAGGTAAACTTGATCGACACTATGATTTGTTATGCTACATATCTTACGATTGTAACCACGTACTGCTCTCCAGAGATCCTGCACAGACAAAGAAGCTATTCGAGAAGTACAAGCCGACTCATGTCATTCATCTTGCTGCACTTGGTGTGTATCTTTCGTCTCACATAATATACCATATGCCATCAATCTGCAAAGATACTCATTGGTATATTTAAGTTGGTGGACTGTTCAAGAACATGAAGTACAAGGTACGGTGCATGTACCAGTACTCGAATGTAGACTAAATTCCGGCTCTTTACCAGTTGACTTTCCTTAGGGATAACACACTCATCAACGACAATGTCCTACACACCGCCTATCTGACCCAGACGAAGAAAGTTATCTCATGCCTTTCAACATGCGTCTTCCCCGACAAAGTAACCTATCCTCTAGACGAGAACAAGATCCACCTCGGACTTCCGCATGAGAGTAACTTTGGTTACGCCCATGCGAAGAGGATGGTCGATGTTGCCAACCAGTAGGTCGCTTATCCCGTTAGTGATGTGGGTCTTACAATATCGATTTCTCTTCTAGTGCGTACAAGGAGGAGTTTGGATGCAACTTCACATCCGCTATCCCCACAAACGTTTTCGGACCTCATGATAACTAGTGAGAGAATATGGCAGTGTCCGGGTTCCGGTCAGAGATAGAAATCGCTGACGTGATGGTTATCAGCGATCTTGAGGACGCCCATGTCATCCCCGCTCTCATTCACAAGTGCTATTTATCGCAGAGTGCGTGCTTCCTGGATTGTAGACTATTGATGCTATGGCTTATCTAGACCACATACAGAGAACGGCACTCCTTTCGTAGTAGCAGGTACCGGCAAACCCCTCCGCCAATTCATTTACTCTCGTGATCTTGCGAAGCTATTCATTTGGCAGTTACGTGAGTACGATGATGTCGAACCCGTTATCCTGTCAGGTGAGCAATTCCTTCGCATCGATGCTGTAATACATCTTTGACAGGCGGTGTGCACACACACAGTCGGAGAGGATGAGGAAGTCAGCATCAAGCAAGTGGCAGACGCGATCGTAAAAGCCTTGAAGTTCAAGGGCGAGTACACGTTCGATACATCGAAGGCAGATGGACAATTCCGCAAGCCGGCATCCAACAAGAAGCTTTTAGAACTCACTGGTGGTTTCGAGTTTACGCCTTTTGAGCAAGGTACGTTTACACTGTGCTTTGAGTACCGCAACAGGTCCTGACGGTCACAACTCCCAGCCCTTGATGAAACTGTGCAGTGGTTTTTGCAAAACTATGAAACTGCTAGAACAGGGAAGAATAAGCAGTAAAGGATGTGGTTCACGATGGTTTTGTGTGAAGGGTGCGTGTTCGTAGCGTTCATAGATGTTGTTGGATAGTATATGTTGTACTTGGTATGGACTATGATTTAAGTATCGTTGAATGACGCGAGTGCGGCCATTACTTGTACTGTGTGCGAAGTTATGCAAGGAGTAAACAGCCTGAGGCAGGGCGTGATTATCGTAATACCACATAAAGATAGCCCCTCTATTACCTTCAACTAGGCCGTACGTTTCTTGCACAATCCCTCATGAAACGAGCGCGCACTTGTTCAACGTCCATCGATTCGTGTTCTTGTTGGCTATAACCTACGAACGGGTTGAGTTGCGTTGTTCGCGCGTAAGCATGATCAATTGACAGGCTGTACAAGAACTCGAATGAATCATCCAAAATTGTCCCTCATGCATCACTGGCATAACTCATGTCACTGTGAATGCGGCTAACGTACCCCTTTAAATTCAATTGTACCAGCCGTTTTCGACAGGAAGAATGTGCACGCCAAATGCAGGTCAGCCCGCGATCCTGTCAGCCACGGCTGACCACAGTTGATATTGGAATACCCGCCTCGGCCCCCAAGTATAAATCCCCTCCACTCCTCTCTCCTATTCCTTCGGTTGTTGGTTACTGACCGCTTTATTCCAACGGCGATACTGACCTGCTGACTTGTTCCTAGCTGCACAGACGCGTCCAAGTCTAGCCACAAGACAATGGGGACGTGAGATGGAAGCGTCGAGCGAAGACAGAGGGCTTCAAGCAGGACGAACGGTGAGTGAGGTATGTTACTGACCACTGACCTGTTGTTAGCTTCACAGACGCGTCAAACCCTAGCCCCAAGACAAGGAGACGTGAGACGTAAAGAGTCGAAGATGTGGCGTATGTCGCGCAAAGACAGAAGGCTTCAAGACTTGAATGTGAGTCTGGTGTGTTACTGATTACTGACCTGTTCTTAGCTTTACAGATGCGTTCAAAACCTAGCCTCAAGACAACGGGGACGTGGCGACGTGGCGAGATAGAAGACTATGAACAAGACTTGAACGGTAGGTCCAAGGTGAGTGAGGTGCGGCTGACAGTGGGGGCTGAGGTAGGTGACGGAAAGGTAGTGGGCAGAGACGGGGACCTTTTCTTTTCTTTTCTTGTGCTTCTTCGTAGTAGATAGTAGTAGATAGTTCTCGAAGGTCGGGCGCGGACCTCTTCGTGGTCTTCGAGACGAGTACCTGTTCCGACGGGGAAACCAACACGCGCCCAGTAAGTATCTTTGTACCAATAGTTACTGTATGTTGATGTAGTTTTGGAAAATGTCACTTTGATTGAGGACCTGTTCCTATGAACGCATGTTGGATTGAGGTCGTCAATATCCGAGTCGTAGCTTCAACGAGCTGAAGCTTGAACTTGAAGAACGACGGTTCGTTCAGGGATAAAATTCCCCTTTCAGGAAGTCAAGCTTTCCCGCGCCACAAGGCTGCTTACATAAGGGCCAGTCGCGACTCCAGCTTGAGGTCGACGCATTGGTACCGGTACTTAGTATCTGCTGTCTTCCTCCCACCACGTCGGCCGCCTGTACCCCTCCTGCGTGACTCCTACGCCGTTGTCTCATTACGTAGCAGCAGCTGTACCCTGCTCGTATAGTACGTGTACACACTGGGGCAACACAACGCAAATAAGGCAACAAACCCGACTTCTGCAGCAAGAATCCGTTGCTTACTGTATGTGTTGTTCGCTCTTATCTTTACCGGTCGTCCATGCGACGATTTGCCGGTTGCAGTATGTGCTCCAGCATGAGCATGATACGCCCTCTTGCAAGTGGCGCGTGTCACTTGCGAGAGGGCTGATCTGCTTCTGTTTCAAGCACAGCTGCGTAGGCTCACTCACTATCGAGGTATATAGGTCGCTGAGACGAAGCAGCTCATTATTCCTCTGTCAGACTTGCGAATGCGTAAAGTCTCGGTAGGCCGGGATTGGATTTACTGGTTGTAGCTGGTGGACCTTCGTATCTGGAGTCTTCGCTACCTCATATCTTACAAAAAAATAGCCTGCTACACAGAATGTGCGCATCTCGGGATCTCGTCTGATGTCGCCCGTTCTGACCAACGTCAGGACGTTCTCGGCCATCGACTGAACGCACACCACCGAAGGATCAAACACAAGAAGCTGCAGGCTTATTGTGATCCTTCGCGACTTCGCTGGGGGGATCACACAAAGGTGTTATCTGACATCCATAAGCCTATCCCAGCTTCTCAGTTACCCGCGCAGCCTGTGCTTCCTGGCACACGACCAACGAACCACCTTACCTGTGTCGCTCAATACTGTATCAGACTCATGGCGTCATCAATCCAGTCACTGTGAGATAGTGATCCACAGAAATACAATGCAAGTCCCCACAGAAAAATACGGCCCCCACTGCGCATGCGGGTGTCAGTGCGCCCGGTAGAGTCGAGGTTATCACGGTCTAGGCGGTGTGAATCATCCGAGTGCTGATTTCGCTGCGGGTCACGATAGACAGCTTGGGGGTGTAGCAGGTGACGCCGCAGTGCGATATGGTTGGGGACGGAGGGTAGTTGGCCGGGATGTACACTTTCCTTGTGCGTAGTGACCCGCGAAGGATCCAGAAACGTATGTAGACGTGATTGTACCAGTATTATTGCATTCTGTAGACGGATGGTGGAAAGTAAGCATGTTCCTAGATAGAGACATTATTGGAGCTGATTACCCCAGTCCGTCCTAAGGTATGACGGCAACTGTGGAATTTGAGTGCGAAATTGAATTGGTTTTAGCTTGGCTGTGCCGCGGAAAACATGAGCCACGAAGCTGGTCCAAGCAGCTCGCTGAGCTCGGGCTGCTTGGCCACGTTGGAGCCGCGACAACAGCCGATCACCCCAACGAATTCAGGGCGGCACGTGACTTATTTTTGGATAATGAGTATCATTGAGCGCGCCCCGCTGGGTCTGCGCATGTTCGCCGTCGTCTACAACGATGAGCACAGGTACGAGAGCCCAGTGCAAACGATGAAAACGCTAGGCCCATCGAGGCGCAGTAGCAGAATCCGTGGGGAGAGGACTGCGACGGGAAATTGTGGAGAGATATTTGTTACGGCAGTCCGGGCTTGGGCCAGGCTAAGCGCCAATGAACATCCCCAACAAGAATCCCCACTTTGAAGCGAAGGCAGGTCGTATATAAACCTCCTCGCCTCGTTCCGCCATCGCCACCTCTCCCTCTCCCGCCCTTTTTTCTTGCTCCTCCTCCGCCGTGCCTGGACTCACCATGTCCACCGTCGTAGAGACACGACAGGCCTCGCCGACACTCGAAAAGTCGCGCAAGATCTCCAAGAAGGAGGAGGCTCCCGCCGACATCGACATTCCGGACAACTATGTCTCTTGGACACTCCGGAATTCCAAGGCGGCGCCCCCGATTACCTGGAGCAACCTCTTGCAGAATATTCAGTGGATCAGCTTCATTGTGCTGACCTTGACGCCTTCACTTGCGCTCTACGGCGCGTTCAAGGTAAAGCTGCAGTGGCAGACACTCGTCTGGAGTATCGTCTACTATTTCATTACTGGTCTTGGTGAGCGGAAATCTCTCCATGTCAAATTCGTGAACTACGTGCTAATAGTTTTTGGTGTTTAGGTATCACCGCTGGTTACCATCGGCTATGGGCGCATCGTTCGTATAATGCGTCCCTGCCCCTCCAGTACTTTTTGGCCATGGCTGGAACTGGCGCCGTCGAAGGCTCTATCAAGTGGTGGTCTCGCGGACACCGTGCTCACCACCGATACACCGACACCGAGCTCGACCCCTACAACGCGCACCGCGGTTTCTGGTGGGCACACATGGGCTGGATGATCCTCAAGCCCCGTCACAAGATCGGTGTTGCGGATGTTAGCGACCTTAGCAAGAACCCCGTCGTGAGATGGCAGCACCGCTGGTATGTCTATCTCATCGTCGGCTTCGGTCTGCTCTTCCCCATGGCTGTCGCTGGGTTGGGCTGGGGTGACTGGGCTGGTGGATTCTTCTTCGCCGGTGCCGCTCGTCTGACGTTCGTCCATCACGTAAGCTCACTCATTGCACGCATATAACCACTCAAAGCTGATGTTCTGCCGGTTTGTAGTCGACCTTCTGTGTGAACTCGCTCGCGCACTGGCTCGGTGAGACGCCCTTCGACGACAAGCACACGCCTCGCGATCACTTCATCACTGCCCTCGCTACGATTGGCGAAGGATACCACAACTTCCACCACCAGTTTCCCATGGACTACCGTAACGCCATCAAGTGGTATCAGTACGACCCCACCAAGTGGTTCATCACCGTCTGCTCGTGGTTCGGACTCGCCAGCCATTTGAAAGTGTTCCCGGACAACGAAGTGAAGAAGGGCCAGTTGACGATGCAGTTGAAGAAGTTGAGGCAGACGCAGGATGTGTTGACGTGGGCCCCGGAGGAAGAGTTGTTGCCTGTTATTAGCTGGGAGAGTTGTAAGTCTATCTATCTTCCTCCGACAACCTCTCAGGATCTGACGGTGCTTTCGCGGTTGCAGTCCAAGACCAAGCTGTCAAGCGTCCGTTGATCGTCATCGCCGGGTTCATCCATGATGTCTCCGATTTCATCGACGAGCACCCCGGCGGTCGTCATCTCCTCGTCAAGTTCATCGGCAAGGATGCGACGACCGCGTTCTTCGGCGGTGTATACGACCATTCGAACGCTGCTCACAACGTAAGCCTATCCCCGTCTTTATATTCCATACCATACGCATATACTGACGTCATTCGCTTCGTAGTTGCTCTCGATGAAGCGCGTTGGTGTGTTACACGGCGGTATCCAACACGGTCTGCAAGACAAGGCCATCCCACCAGCACAACGACTTCGGGTGGCGCGGTACAACGAGCTTGGCGGGTCTCCGTACAACTCGTCTACCGCCGTCTCGGATAACGAGGGTCTCCTAGGATAGATCGGCTTTTCATGTCGCGCTATCTCTTCTCGTTGGTTGGTTGTTGTTGTTGTTGTTGTTGTTGTTGTTGTTGAATTCTGGGCTCTCTTGCATACTTATCGAAGTACGATGATTTTCATGACGCATTCACTTTACGCTGTGTATACATAGACGCAATTTTCTATCTTCCCTCTCTCGCTGAACGTGTACACTTGCGCGTGCTTCTGAGTGGTGCTTGACGTACGTGAAAGCCACGACTTGATGGTTATGATTGTCTGAGGTTGAAGCAGGTTGAAGCACCATGCGGATTAGCGTGCTGAAGGCGAACAACATCACAGTAAGTAATACCATGAGGCTGACGTCAAGTTGGGGTTTTGATGGCATCAAGACGACTAATTGAGCTCCTTCCCCAATAGGAATTATTCCAGGGAGTCTACACAACTCATTCCCATTCATTTCACCGAGTTGTATCGTCTGCCAAGGCAATACTCAATGGTATTAAAATAATACGCAAGCAGTCTGACATACGTTCGTGCATTCTTTTCAACCATGTTGCCATCGATATTCACATGTCACCAGCCATCTTTCATCTGCGGGGGAGTCACGGCTACTGTGTCTACCTGCTATCGATCTATCATGTTCTTGTCGTCAGTACACGGTAGCAGGTTCAACCAACACCACAAATCCAGAATCTCTAATCCTGTCCAAATTCCCTTGATCAACCTTATGCGCAGTCGCAACGATGAGACGTTCTAGCTTCCTTTCGTCATCAAACCGCTCTGCCCACCCCTGCAGCGCCGCAATGACATGTCTAGCTAAACCTCTGTCTTCGTGCTCGTTTGGATGACTCCATTCATCCCCCTCTATCTCAAGTGTCTGGAGGTTAGAGAAAACAGGCCCCTGAACGTTTTCCGAGTCGAGATCCCTGCCCATGGCCAGCCAGCGCAAGAACTCCCGCGAGTGACCTAAGATCTCGAGCTCTCGAATTTCGGGCATTGTTTCATGAATGGCATGCCAGAGGTCGTCGATATATCCTTCTAGGTCATCCGAATGAAAGTTTTCTATACGGCCATAGAGATGTAGAGAAGTAACGTGGGAAAGCGAGTCGGAGAAGGATTTGAGGATACGACAGACACAAGGGGTGAAAGGAGGAGTTGTTCGTGCGTATATCACCCGTGAGTGGGACGCTCGCTGCTCCACAGAGGTACCCGGAGTCAACGGGTCCTCCACTGGGGTCACTTCCACTAGCAAGACGGGCTGGGCTGGAGAGCACATATTCACAAGAGAAGGCCTCCGCAAGGTCCGCCCCAGATATTTTAAGATGGCAATTGTTGATTGGCCGCCTCTGTGGCCCTATTGAGGCTATTGACCTTCCCTCCAATGCGTCGGCCAGCACATCACAGATGAATTCAAGCGGTTCTTCACTAAAGTGTGTTGCACCAGCTGATAGGAAAATTTTCGTAGACGTTGGTATAACTAGATGCTGGAGGACATCTGCAGCTGCCACGCCGGTATCATAAGGGTCCAGTAGTACTAGTCCATCTTCTCCATATCAGTCATCAGTGCCGCGAAATTCTATGTTTCGAAGATGACGGAGATGAACCGGGTCGAATCGCAGCTGACGAGCGGGAGTTTCGGCCGGGGTCATAAAGACCTCTCCCAGCTTCACATCTTCGAGGCCTGGCAGAACGCGCAGGATATCAAGAATAGTTTCAGGATACACGGCGGTTTCCAATCGACGGATATATAGACTTGTGAGTGACGGTCGAAACAATGGCCGGATGAGAGCCAAATCGGATTCACCGGTCCATTCGTTCGGAGTATCGCTCAAGCCATGGTCAAAAGCGAGATGTCGAATGCGAGGAAGTGAGTTATGTGAAGGAAGAGGAATACGCGCAGCAGGATATTGAGCGTCATCCACGAGCTTGATCTCTAGTGCTTCAAGTAGCGATGCACTTGAATCCGATGAAGTGAGTCTCGTGATGATAGTCTTTGCAGTAAGAGTATCGAGAGCTAGAGCAAGATGTTTGATGCGGTGAGTCTCTCGGAGAACCAACTCCTTTGCAATCCTCCTCGCACGGGTCTCTTGGGCGATGTCCTCGATGACGGTAAGTGGCATTTGCCCAGATCGCTGGAGGAGCATCTTGATCCACGTTCTGTTGCACGACAACGCAATCATAGTCCAGAGGCGAGGTGTGGTTAGTGCCACTGCCCTCCATCGACGAGAAACGTGAGAGATGGTGATCCATTCGTAGGGTGATGTAGAATTGGGGATCCATTTGTTATGAGATACGGGCAGCAAGGGTCGGAAGTCGTGGGGTTGATTAATTCTAGTATGTAGTAGCATGAACTGGACTGAAATTTCAGCCAAGAGTTCGTCATGGAGGCAAAGAATCCCTCGCAGATCATCATTTGCGGCATGTTGGCTGCCAGCACGAGAGCCTTGATATGTATTCCCTAATCATATTCGTAAGATAGGCACTTCAGAGTGTTACAAAGGCATACCAATTTCTGTTGTGAGAACGTTAGGGGCATTGGATTGAGTCGACATCTGGATGCACTCCAAACTCGACGGCTGAGAGCAAGGAGAGAGCTCGGTGGCACGAGGTACTATCACTGTGAATGATGATATTGACCGTCTCGTATGAGGTTTCAGCAGTCCTGTCTACGTATATTCAGTAGCAAAGCAGCTCAGAATGCCCATCAGCCTTCAGCTGAAGCCGTCGACGTGTTGGGAAGAAGAAACAAAGCGGCTTAGGCACAGACTCAGATTATTGGCGTTCAACGTTCAACAGCGCAGTGTAGCGTGGGAAAATCGTTCCTAGAGTTTGCAGGTCCAAACGCCGCTAGCTATAGCCTGAGGCCACGCGAGAAGCTAGTTTGACTTTGCTACAGATTAACAAGAAGAGGAGGTTCTACGCCTGACTGCGTTGGCAGAGACTTTATGCTCCTGACTTGGCAATCGCCTCTACGGAATACGGACTTGTGCTGCGGCTGTCCTCTGTGGTGGGCTTCGGCTCGGATGCGTTCGTCGACGATACAAGTTGACTTCAGCGTGATATGGCACTCGAAAGTGAGGGCCAATTGCCTCCGCGTTCGGCTTCGTTATAGGCTTCGTGACCGGACGAATGTGTCGGCCATAGATCAGATGGAATGACCAGGTGACGAAGGAGGTCCACAGCAGCACTGACAACGCATATATCGCCGAGAAGAACGAATACCTCGCACGCGTAACACCTTCGATAAGCTATCGTAGTGCATTGAATAAGCGAGCTATGGTCAGGGATGTGACTGCAAATAGGTAAGTCAGTACGTAGTGAGAAAGGCGGACTCATGCGTACGTGGTATCTATTCATACCTTGGCACACGTGGGAGCCTGTGCCAGTGCACCGACTCGGCCGATTGTAAGTTTCAGTGTGTGAGACGCGACACGCTATTGACACATTGACGTCAGACGTATCATACTATTATACCAGCAGCTAAAGCTCGAAGAAAGACGACGCTATACAGGAATGGTGTACATAGAGTACTGGGAGGCGACGCAGGCAAGGAGAACTTGAAAGTAGACGAGTGTGCCTATGAACTAAAGTTGCTGAAGGTCATATCCACCTGAGATGTATGTATAAATGAGAAAACGCATACCATTACTCTGGCAGAAAAGACATACCGTAAGCCAGGGACACTCCGGCCAACCACTCGTATCGCTGACCCCTTTCTTCTTCACTAATAAATATCGTATGAACTTGAGACAGCCATACATCCGAGTGAGCTCCGTCCAATCGTCATCGTCATCACTTTCTTCTTTATGGACGGTTTCGGCGCATTCACCGCGATCTGTGAGAGATATAAGAGATAATAATCCATTCGAAGTGAGTGACAGAGTCCGCCAGGACGAAAGTGTAGCATTGGGCGACCCTCGTATATAGCAATACAAGCTGAATCCATATTTCGGCTAGAAGTTCGTCATGCAGACGAAGAGTCATTGATCTCCAGCGCGAGAATTGAAAGCATGTCTCTTAACTAGAAACATGAGTTGAGCACTTCGAAGTAGCATGGACACATACCAATTTCATAGGACGTTGGAGGCATTAGATTTCGGGGAAAATGGGGAACTTTTGGACATACTCCACATTCGACGACAGTGACAAAGAAGGGAAGGCGTACGATACGGTTACAAAGGCAGATGTACGAGCCTTGGCGAACGAGGTTCGAAATGAAGTTCTTCGGTGAGCTCTGTACTCCATGAGAAAAGAGTCAATGCGGAGGCACTCACTAATCAAGGCTATATATTGGATATCCTATATTCGACGGGTGTTATAGATGTCGGATGTCTAGTCTTCTGCGATGTCTTCTTCTTCATCCTCCTCGCTTTCCGACTCCATGAAGCTACATTGAACTGAGCTCGTGAAGCCAGAGGATATGATCTCACGCATGTCTTCCTCGGAGACGCAGTCCGTGTCGGTAATAATGAGCTTCTCCAGCTTTCTGCCCCCATGCCACTCACTCCAGTCTTGAAGCGCACCAAGAAGTACACCAGTGAGATCTGCTCGGTCACGGTAATACACGTGGCGACGGGTGTATTCGTTGGGTGATTGCCAGGAGTAAATATAGCCTGGTGACCAATTCGCTTCGGCACCGTCTACGGCCAACGTCCTCAGACAAGGTAAAACAGGGCGCACATCTTCGTACACCCACCCGGGGTACTTTTCCAACATCCAATCTACCCAATGTGCGGCGGATCCGTCGATAATAAGGTCCTGCACCTCCGACATGTTCACCAATAAGCCTTCCCAGATGCCGTGACGGCCCTCACTAGAAACACCGAGACGTCGAAGGTTGCAATTCCAGTGAAGGAGTCGGACGTCTGAGAGCACAGGCTTTAGACGGGCAAAGATGTCGTGGACGGATTTGCCAAGTACATCGCAATTGGAACGAACTCGACAGCGCATTGAGCCTCCTTGGCCTGGTTTTCGAGGCCAGACGATGCCAGAAGGACTTCCAAGTACATTGGTGCTTTGATCACCACCGGGCAGGTCAATCAGGAGCTCGAAGAAGTAGTCAGTCGTATATATTTCTTCGCTTAGAGGGTACGCCTCGGCGTAGCAACTTGTGATGGCTTGTCTTCCGGATCCCAAGGTGGCCACTATTTTCCCTGCTGCCACATCCTTCAGAATATCGAAGGCAAAGGCTAGGGTTTCTCCTTCATCCGCTTCGTTGTAGCGCTCGTGGCCCACTGCGACAAATATGTCGGCTGTAGACGGAATAATGAGATGACGCAGGAGATCTGCAGCGGCGACACCCGTATCGTGGTACTCTCTGTACGAAGCCCTGCCATTAATCCAAAGGCAGTTGCCCTCTAGAGCTATGCGATTCAGACAGGGAAGATCAAGCAAATCATCTTCCGAAGGAGGATCAACACTCGGTATTTCGTCCGGACGTCTCAGAACGTCTCCCAAGGCTAAGTCTTCAAGTTGTCGCAACGTCCTGAGAACTCCAAGGCAATCCTGGACAGAGAGTGGATCGTATATTCGATGAATGCAAAGATGAGTCAAGGAGGGTCGCAGTAGAGGCTTCACCAACTCAGACGGGGGCGCTGGAACCCACCTGAACATCCGCTCATCAGGTCGGTCGTGCAGAGACAGACAGGTTAAGTGAGGAAGTGAAGTCCGGGATAGTAGTGGGAGTGAGGATATGGAGAAGTAAGGCGCATCGCGATAATGAAGGTGAAGGGATCCGAGAATCGGGGCATCGGCATTCCTCGAAGCAAGAGCCGTGAAGAGTTTGCAGGTAGCAGGGTCGACATTGAGCTGTAAATGTTGAATCCGCTCTATCTGGTCCAGCAAGAGCTTCTTTGCCGGGGTCGCCTTCTCGTTTGTAGTGGACGTATCTTCGGTCACGGTCAGTGGGGACTGACCGGATCGTTCGAGCAGCGTTTGAACCCAGGCAGGACTAGCAGTGACTCTGATAGTAGACCACAACCGTGTTGATGCAATTACGACTGCTCTCCATCTTCTGCAGATGTGCGAGATAGCTATCCACCCATATACGCTAGAAATAGGTCTGGGGTTTCTGAAGTCGAAGGGGTCGGTGACCGCTGGGTGCAATCGTATAAACAGCAGGGCAATCTCGGCGAGCAGTTCGTCTGGCAACCGCAAGATACCTCTGGAATTGAGGTCTCTCGCTTTACGAGCAAGCGAACGAGTCTGTCTAGGCATCTTCACGCAGTACGTCAGGTCGTACACTTCAACTCCGACACGTACTGAAAGTGAACAAATAACTTACCGTTCGTAGACACCGTCCGTTGTGTTTGGCTTCACGACGTCCCTTGCAGTGCAAACCACACGGTTTAAGATGCCTAAGTGACGTTGTCGGACCCAATAGAGGACTGAATGTCAGGGTGACGATCTCAACTTTGAGTGGGATTTAGCTCACACTGATGTTATCGAGCACGGCCGGGCGTGTGCCAGCACAATGTCAGTGCTGGTAGCTAGTTCAAGCAGGACTACGCCTTTGGAAAGGACGGTCGCCAGGTGATGTTCGCTGGTAGCCTGAGGAGAGTTGAACTTCGCATTGACGTTATTACAGTAACGTTAGTCAATAGATACGCAGTAATGAGCATCAATACACATGGTAAGTACTGCCACTTACCGTGGGAAGGAATGTGATAAGAGTGATTTGTTATCGTCATCTAATGTGCACTACAAATTGGTCAGCCACTAATCCAAGGTCAGCCACCGACTCAGGCTGTATATCCCATCCTGATCGCTTCCCTTCTCTTGTAGCTCTTGACCTCGATCTTCCTCGTCTCAACTTCTTGGAAATTTCAAGGCTACAACATAGTAACAATGCCGGGTCTTCATCTTGCGACATCGGTGACCCTGCTCTCCTCAATCCCAGGACCGACCGCCATGCCTCATGCGAAACGAGAGCAATACATCCCGGTACCCAGCAAGGAGTACATGCCACGCACTGACTCGCTCAACGGCTCGCTCGGTCTGTTTCTCGTCATGTGCGGTCTAATCTTGCTCTTCGTCATGGCCGTCGCCGTCTTCTTCTGGCGCGTCCACGTCCACCGCCGCACCCGACGCGCAATCGCCGCCCCAGACGTCGAAGAAGTTCGCAGGGACATCGCCGTGCCTGCGCTTCTGTACAACACGGACTCGAATGCCAGCCACACAAGTGTCAAGCTTCCCCCAAGCCTCCGTGTACGCTCGCCGATCAAGAACAAGCTCAAGTCGTTTAAGCTCAAGGCCACCAAAGGCAACGTGGCCGAGGCAGCTCACGGACCCTCTGTTCTTGGTCAAAGGCGGTCTACTATCTCGAAGACCTCTCCCAAACCCAGCGTTCCAAGCATAGTCGTCTCCGAATGCTCTCCTGTGATACCTACCTCGGATGTGTTCGCTCCTACCAACTCGACCACTACGGCGACCCACTCGCGCTCTTCTTCCGCAAGTTCTATGTCTTCAGTGTCATCTACAGGCTCGACAGGGAGTCTTCGCGTCCCAGGCTCTTACAAACCTCAGGCTACCGTTCTGGTTACACTTGACTCTGCATCTAGTCTCGGCTCAAACTCCAGGACCAAGCGTTTCTCTACGAGCGATCGCAAGGTCAAGTTCAAGAGCCCGAGCCGTTCGAAGGGCTCTGCACGTAGTAGCTCGCGCGGCGGGAAGGAGAACGCGGTGCCCCCTGGGTTGAAAGGAGGCATTTATGATATGACGCAGCTGGATGGCAAAGGGTACGTCTCATCAGTTGTTCCTATGTATTCGTATGTTGACATATACCCTCTCAGAAAACCCGTTCGGCTCGCTCCCAAGACTGTCATGGCCAGTCATACCTTCGTGTAATTCGGCAAGAGGACTTTTTGGGGGTGTATGATTCTTTTCCGGCAGTCACTCATTGATACCTGTGTGACTCATGCCATACGTCTTGGCATCCACTCATTTTATATACTCATCATCTCCCCTTCGTATTCCTATCTCAGTCTTGCCTTCTGTGGACCACTTTTTGAGCGTACAGACCGATTCTCGGCAGTATCAGTGCAGCGGTTTTGTCAGCTCATCGTGTGCAGTACCGGTGACCCGAAAGCATCTTCACCAGTTCGTTGCAGAACAAGAATACACCACACTTTTATGAACGCTCCAAGAAATTTCAGAGGATGAGAAAATCATAGTATATACATTCGTAGTACATGAGCAAAAATCGAGCAGCGCCTGCGCCAACTTGAAATGAAGCAGGGGAGAGAAACACAAGAGAAGAGAGAGGAAAGGACCAATATACCACACGAAGCGCACAAACTCCTTCCAAGCCGCACCCCCACGTCAAAGCGCTGTTCACCCGCGCGACAAAGAGCAGAGCAGAGCAGAGAGAAGGGAAGGGGAGGAGAGAGGGGATACGGTAAAGACAAGAAGAGGAGGTGATGTAGGTTTAGGTACAAAGAAAAACAAGTTTGGTAATGTACGGTAAGGTGTTTAAGGAACAAGCTTACTGTCTTGCAGCTGCTTCCTGATGATCGTATCCTGCACGTCCGCGAGTATCATCGACGTCGCTTTCGGGTCCTGTGTGCACAGCCAACGAGGAAGGGAGAGTAAGTAAGTGGAATTCGACGATCACTAATCAGTACGACAGAGAGAGGGAAGGAAAACGTACGGTGACGGCCGTGAGATGACAATAGAATGTCCGCGGGGTGGGCGAATGCTCCTTATGTATCTGCTGAAACTTTCTCTTCAAATCTACCCGCTCAGATCAGCTCCCCAATCTATATCTATATATCGCGGTTAACCCTGCACGAATGACTCACAAGCAGAGGCGTTGTCAAAGTCGTTCGGACGGGCACCATAGGAGACGATGTAGTGCCCGAACTGGATGCCCGAGGCGAGCTTGGCTTTGAGGATGTCGATCTTGTTGAGGAAGAGCACGAGGTTCGTCTTGGCGAGTAGGGGGTTCGAGACGATGGACTTCCAGAGGAGGATGGAGTCTTCCTGTGGGGGCGGAGGAGAGGAGGATGTGTTCGTTAAACGCAAAACAAAACAAACAAACAATGTACATGAGAGAGGAGAGAGGAGAGGGGAGAAGGAGAGTGGGGGAGAGGAGAGGGAGGACGTACGAGTCTGTTGACGTTCGGATCTTCCTCGAGTACCTGGTCGAAGCAGCTGATCGGCGCAAGGAACAATATCGCACTACAAGTCAACGCGAGACCAAATCAAATCATCAACCAGAACCGTCAGCACCAGTGGACAAGCAGAGAAGGGAGAGGAGACGGGAAAAAAGCCACGTACTTCATATCATCGAAAAACGGCGCCCACGCGGCTATAAGTAGAACAAACCCGGATTAATGCACTGTGTTCGGAATCCAAGACGGGATGAAAGCCACGACACCTCTCTGTATGTGTACGGAATGAGTCGTGAGCCGTGGATTGTCATGATCAGATTTTGAGAGAGCACGCACCAAAGACCGATGCCCGCCGACATCGTACACTCTCCACTCCCTCGTAGACGAGCCGAACCCTGTACCTACGTCGTCAGTTCAGTTCGCACTTCACTTTTATTTGTTGCAAGCATGTCCCCTTCGCAAAGAGAAGAGAGGAGAAGGGAGGAGAGAAGAGAGGAGAAGGGAGGAGAGAAGAGAGGAGAGGAGAGTGCGCGAAGGGATGAGGTGACGCACCGTCTTTGACTTGGAACCGATATTCCGACACGCCGAGCGTTTTGAGGCGGGCGCGGAGGATGTCGTCTACATAGTTCGTGCATTCAATACATCACATTCATCAACTTCATTGCCACGGAGAGGGAAACAAACAGGGGAAGTGGAGAACGAAGAACGTACCATCTGTAGGGACGTACCGCGCCGCGGTGATCCTCTCCAGCGAGTCCAAGAAACTAGTGCTTCTCTCAGTCTCACAGTCATTGGGAGGGAGGGAGAGTAAGAGAGAGGGACGTACAACCCTGGCAGATCCTGCAACCGCAGTTTCTGGAACTCGAGCACGCTCTGGACGGTCTTGTCCTCCCAGAGCTTGATCATATCCTCGCCGCACGCGTGGATGATCTTTCCTGGGTCCTACATAACACACGCGCTCCGTCAGCCCACTGCCACTACTTATCAAGTAACGCTCGTCCCACTTGGTCCCGTTGACAGGACGGGGCACGAGGAATGAAGGAATGAAGGAGGAAGAGATGAAGACGAGCACTCACATCGGGATCCACCTCCCAACTAACCAATTCCGTCGAGTCCCTTCCGCCCATGAGACGATTAAACATATTCTTCCACGCAAACTGCGTATTAACCGCAATCTCCCTCTCCCTCTTCCCTCCTCCCCCTCCACTCCCTCCTACCCCTCCACTCCCACCACCACCACCACCACCAACATTCTCACTTCCAGACGAAACATAACTGTTCCCGTTCTCAAGCCCCGCAGGCAGATTCGTGATCTGCGCCAACTGCGTCGCTTCGAACTCGCCCGAGCCCGCGGGTGTGAGTTTCTTGATGAGGACTTCTTCTACTTGGAGTAGCGGGAGGAGTCTCATGCGTAACTTGAGGTGTTCTGACGTGAGTTTCGGTACGCCTTCCGGTATCGTAGTAGGAGCGGCAGACGAAGAAGGTGAGGAGACGGAGACGGAGGTGGAGGCGGAGGAGGTGCCGGGGCGGGAGGAGGAGGGCGAGGCGGGGGGCGGGTTTTGGAGGGCGTGCACGTCGGCGATGGCTTCGAGGATGATGCGGATGGAGCGGACGACGTTGAGGAAGATGACGGCGCGCCAGGAGGCGCGTTCGCTGCGGAATGTCTGTGCGTGTGCATTAGATTAGGTATTAGTCCAAGACAAATGGGGATAGATCGATAGATAATGAAGCGAGGTGGGAGGTTCGTACCTTCTGGGAATGTAAGAGCTGGAAGTCTGTGTACCCGGAAGTTGGTCAGCTCTATGGGTGGGGGAACTCGTGTGACGATGTCTGAGACTCACTTTTCAACGTTGTCGATTTGCCTTCACACCCATGCTCAGTTCCGACACACGAACAAACTCCTTGAGAAACTCACCGGATTCGCTTTGACCTGCACACACGTCGAACCGTCAGTCAGCTATGTCACCCACTGTACACCAGTCAACTCAGACCGACCTAGCAAGAGAACCTTGATCGGCTTAGGAGCCTTCTTCTCAGCTTTTGCCTGTGCTTGAAGCTCTTCGTCGATGGCGTCCGAGATGCGCTTGGCCTCTGCCTCCGCCCTAAGACGGGACTCGCGATCGGCGGGGCTCTCGTTCGGGGGAGGGGCAAGAACGGCAGTGAGGGGGTCGGAGTCGTCGCCGCGAGCCATGGTTGGATGTCGAAGAGCAAAATGAATGTACTTGTCACTGTCGCAGACGAGGTGGACGATGAAGAACTTGAAGAAGAAGCGGGAGAGTGAAGACTGAAGCGCGCCGTGGGGAGATGAGGCGAAGGAGGTTGGTCAAGCGTTACGTCTGTGTTGTCGGGAGGTGGTTACCGCTGGCAGCGTGAGAGACGGGGGAGTGCTTTTGTGGATGGTACCCGTCCAGTGCATTTGTGGCATTTGTGCTATATCAACGATAAATCAATGTTTCTCTGTTCATCACCGTGCATCACTGAATTGTCAAGGCTGTCTCCGTGTGGCCCCCTCCCATCAGCTATTCAGCGGAATACCGTAAGTATACCCCATCAGCGCACAAATATATCGAGCGAGGGACAACCTCGCCGTCCTGCTTGACGAGAATCGTCCAACTCGAAGTCGAGAATTCTCCCATCAGCGAGAAGATGTTCGAGAGAACATACTATCGGCGATATTGGCTACCATCCCGGAGATTTTGCACGGTGTCGTCGTGTGTGGGTTCGCCGGTGTGGTTGCAAGGAAAGCGTACATGGTTGAGATGATTATTTTTTGCTACACGACAGGCACAGACAGAGACAGACAGAGAGTCATGGTATCCCTCTGCCCGCCGCAGGAGTTGCGATGATCGAGGCGTCGGGAGATTGATCTCATCTTATCCATATTTCAGATCGTCGACACAGATAATTTCGTGCTCGATAATCGCTACCAAGTTGGAAGTGTGTACCTTTGCAATTCAACTATTCTCGTATGCCACCTATCGACTGCTACTTATTTCTCTGCACCATACCAGCAACCACAACCTGAACGAATCCGGGTCTGCTACTGCAGCGGTACACCGTGAGTCCGTGACCATACCAGCCTCCAGTCAGATCAAACAAAACCACCATCACCCACTAGCGTCGCAGCCATGAGGCCACAGGATACTATCATACCGGACGTTTTCAGAAGCAAGTGCTGTGATCCGACAACCGACTTACTGCAGTCTAAACATTTACAGCAGGTGAGCATTGCGAGCAACCTTTTCAGATCACTGTGGGTTGACTGCATAGCGTCATCGTGATGGAAAATTTTGCGAGATAAGTTGCAGTGTGCGAGTGCTTTTCAGTACTACTGTAACACGAGCCTGCGTTCCAGGATCATCAAGAGTTGCGCAGGACTGAGGACGAACCGAGCAGATGACACGACACGTACTTACTGCGTTGCGAGTCTTTGGCCATGGGCGGATCTCGTATGAGGTAGCTCATCAACAGGACCAAGTTAATCCTAGGCCTGTCGAGGAGATCTCTCATATCGACTCGTCACGGTCCTGTTTCTTCCGTGGTCCCTACATTAACGGCGGCTTGAGGTATGTAACGTTGAAATCCACTGCACATCCCCTGAAAATAAACCACCACGTACTGACACCGCATCGATCCGTATACCACTGGTGCGCACGACATTTGATCAAGTCTCGATTAATTAGTGCATGCAGTAACGAGTCAGGAACGTTAACGGCGACACCACCGACGACAACAACTAAGCCAAAGGAACCTCACTTGACTTGATAGCGCCACCATCCGTCACAGCCATGCGTTATTATAAGTGCGCCATGCATCCACACCAGCATTGTTCACGGCTCCAGAGCAGTCAAGCTTCAAGCTTCAAGGAGCAGTTGACGTCCGTCAAAGCCACCAGCCTCAGCGGGCGATACTTGAGTAATTCAGAAGATGATCAGCAACTATCCTCACTGACTGCCAGATGGCATATGCATTTCTTCGCTGTGGTACTTCTCTGAATAATCTCAACTCTCGACATTTAGAAGCTTGAATGGGTATCATAGCATAACAGTGTATAACTATAGACCGTACTCGGATACATACATACAACGAAAATCCAGTCTAGATCGTCCGAATCCGAGTCCCCAAGTCCATACACCCAACCCAAACCAAGCAGAGTATAAAGCTACCAAGTCTCATACGAAACATCCCTCAACGCATCCCTCATCCTCCCATCCAACTCCAAGTCACCCAGGACTCGCAGCTTCCTCCCATCCCCATTCCCAATCCCATCCCCGGCGTCGACACCCACATGAATCATATCCGACTCTGATCGCTTCACACCGCATGGAGTGTAGATCGAGCCCTCGTAAGGAAGACCAGGACTCGAACGAGTAGTGTTCATATCATCTTGGGGCGACAAGGCGGAGGAGGAGGAAGAAGAAGAAGAAAGATACCCCCTCAGCTGCTCCAACACCCCCATCCCTACCCCCATCCCTCCTCTAGTACGCTCGAATTCGATAACCTGTGTGCGAGGCGCATCGGGGTCCACGACGTCTCCTACGCTCGAGAGCGAGAGTTTCCTTAGGCTCGGGAAGGGTCTGCCTACCCTACTCCTACTCGTCCTCGATTCTGGTTTCGGAGTGAGCATCGTATGCGAATAGGAGTAAGAGGAAGAGGAAGAAGTGTAGTGGCAGGAGGGAGGGAAGACCATGGACGTCCCGTCTAACGGCGTCCTTAGCGTGTCGTAGTCCGAGGCGGAGGAGAGCGAGGAGATGGACGAGCGGGCTGAGAGGAGCTGTGGTTGTGACGTAGACGAGGTAGACGCAAAAGAGAACGCGGAGCCTTCCCGTGTTGACGACCTTGCAGAGGAAGAAGAAGACGAGGGAGAACCCCAGTCAAACGCATCCAACTCAGACGCCGGCGACGCACACCACGTATCCCCATCCACCCCCTCTTCGTCCTCGCCATGGACATCGCACGAACCAAGCCACTCGCCCAACACCTCACACCCCTCTTCCAGATCGTCCTCGTGCCACTCGAGGTTGATCGTCTCGATGGGAGACTCCGAGTGTGCTAGTGCGGAGAGCGTGGAGGCGAGGTGTTCGAGCGGGAGGAGGGCGGTGAGGGTTAGGGATGTGAGGTGCGGCAGTGCAGGTGTTGGGTCTAGGTTTTCTTTCGCGCTGCTACCGGAGATGCACCCTGTACTCCCTTCTTCGCCTACGTATACTTCTCCGGTAGAGGTGTACGACTCGAACTGGCCGTCAATGGTACCGGTGAGAGCAGCCCCAGAGACACCTGCGCCCAGTACGAGTTCCCGCACGCCCGCGGTCTGTCCGACTCTCCTGACGATCCTCTCCACGAACGCACCATTCCGCTCCGAACTCTCCTCGCAACACCCGCCGAGCTCTAGTACCTCCAGCTGTGAGCAGCGTACGGGGGTCGTAGACCAGAGGGGGTCTCCGAGGTGGGTGTCTGTGATTCTCAGTTCTTTGAGGTTCGGGAGGAGGAGGAGGGACGGCAGAGATAGAGCCTGGGAGGAGGGGACGTCGTGGTCGCCAGAGACGACGGGGATGAAGGGAGATGCACCGACGAGTTCGGGGGCGTGTAGGGAGGAGCGGGTTATGGTGGAGAGGGAGAGGGAGGTTAGGGTGTGAGAGAGGGAGAGGGCTATGGATGTGATGAGGCGTTCGGATCTACGTCGGGAGGAAGAGGAGGTCAGTAAGTATGCGGATTTCGGGTGGGAAGTGGAAGTGATGTGGGCGGGGTATCAGGAGGATGGAATGTGCGATGGGGGTTGGAAGATTAGATGAAATAGGATTAGGGTGGAAGTTGGTTGGTTGGTGGGGAGATGGGTGGGAGAGTGATGTGTATTGGTATATCGACAAGATGGAAATAGGAGGCGGGATGGTGATGAGGTAGACAATTAAGGAGATAATACGTACAGCGGACGACTATCACTCTCGACACATCCCCTGATAGTTAATCTCTGCAATTGCTTGAGCCCAGCGAACGCCTGGACGATGGTCGGTTTCAACACCCCAGGCGTCCTGATCGCGAACTCGAGCAGCTCCGTGCAGTGCTCTAGGAGCTTCACGAGGTTGTTCGTGGCGGTTGCAGCGCACGTCGAGCCAGAAAGGTTGAGCGAAAGTGTGCGAACATGCTTGCAGTGAGAGAGCGGGACTGTAAGCAGGAATGATTGGAGAGAGGAGGGGCTGTGTAGATTGATGTCCTATTATTTTATTGTTCACGTCAACGAATGAGAACGATAGATAGTAAGACAGACATACCCTGTAGAGAGTGGGGACGCAGAGGAGGTAGGAACCGTGCGAGGTCCTAGCAAACGCGCGGGAGTCATGGAGGGAGAGTCGGTCGACGACTGCCTGCTTCATCTCCGTCGGGAGGTCGTTCCAGCTCATTGTCGTAGTCGTCATTGCGGGTGCATGGGACGAGGAGCCAGGAGGGCTGGGTATATATATTTGTGGATGCGAGGAGGACGGCCTGCGTTTGTCTCTCACCTGCACTTCTGATCGGTGGCGCTCCCACCCCTGCACTCGGAGGAAGTTGTGGTGTTGGGCGGGCGCCTGTGCGTGAGCCCTGTGTGCGAGCCTGAGGGGGCACTGCAGCCTGGTGATCCTGGATCCCCGTCCCAGCTACTGTACCAAATCACGACCATTTCCTGATTCACCCCGAGCTACATGTTGCACGAGGGCACTGCTTTGCGAGAGGTGGCGACCTCCGATTCAGAGGCCCTGCGTGTGCCCCCTCCTTCTATCATTCCATGACATGTCTCCGAATTCACGTCTACTTGTCTACAGGTGAGCGTTCCATTACGGCGTAACTTATGTAGTACTGTAGTGACGCACAAAGCATGTGCATGCGCGCAAATCACCCACATCCCCATCTCTATTCCTCAACACATCTCCTGCACAATCGGAATTCTGATCACGATGCGTCCACGTCGATGCCCAACCTTGTTCCATCCTCGCAATCTCTTTGACGTGCATCATCATCTATTGACATCGACATCGACATCTCAATTCCCACCTGATAGACACGAACTCATCGGCAGTAGCCAACTCGCCAGTTTCCCGAGTCCCGACTACAGCGGAAGCAGCAAGTACCCGAGGAGGCCTACAATATGTAGCTGCATGCACATAAGAGTGTGGCGATGGCACCTCGCACGCCTCGCGCCTCATGTTACGCACCGCGTATGTGATGGACGTCTCTGGGAGAGTACTGTGCCATCGTACTGTAGGGTAGCCGCGTGCGGGGTGGCCACCGTGACGAACCCCTGACTGAAACCTGATTCTGATTTCCAAGGTGCGCAAGAGGCGATGTAACTGACGCACGTCTGTTCAAGGGTATAGTATGTGCTTGTCGTCGTCAGTACTGCCGTATGTACGACTCGGAGGCATGTAAGAAGGTACAAATAGTAAGCTTCAGCGTACACATGCTTGCTCACACAACCCCTACACAGTGTAGCTCACGATCTTCTACATAGACACCACTGTCGTATACCCGTCAACCCAACCCACCCCTATACATCCACTCTGATATCACCCATATCATAGTACGGGCCACGATCAGCTCCTAGGAGCGCACAGATCCTATGTATTCAAGTAAGCGAGGCCCTCCAAGATCAAGCTTCCCGTATCTACAGCACGCATCCAATCCAATCTCCACTATCCTCGGAAATGCCAGTGATATTGATACACGCTGCACGATGTATGATGTCCACATTGTGAGATCATGTTTCCAACTACGCCGCGGCATCACTATAGCTATATGGGACACCGCTCAATCGTTGCAAATACAGGACATTTCCGAATTGAGGTTTGACGAATACGGTGACAGTGACAGTGGGCGCGAGGTCAACGCTACCAGAAAGAAAGGAAACCCCAGTCCGTCAGTGGCCGAGTGTGAGTGCAACACATGTAGAGAGAGGCTATTAAGGTTTCAAGCTTTTCAAGATTCAGATCCTCCGACTACTATCAAGGTACGCGTGTCATCAAATTCAAGGTCATTAACACTCGGACAGGTCCGAGGGAACTAGCTCTATCGGCAGCATACTCAACTCATGTGTGCACAACATCATCGGAATCTGTCTACTTGAACAATATTAACATCATCCGAATTCGCCTGCGTGAACAATATTAACATTATTGGAATCCGCCTATTTGAACAACATTATCGGAATTCGAATTCAATACAGTGAGTATGCTGCGTTCAACCTCGGTACCGAGGGAACAATGCAACATACAATGCATGTCCACTGACTGGAACTAACTCCTCCCCGGCGTTCCCTGTCTAAGCTGTGTCGCCCCCAGAAACCCGCTGTCAGTGGCCACTGGCACGGTAAGTATCGTCCAGTGAACTGAAAGTTCCAGGCATTGAATCGCGAGCAGATAGCGGCGTGCACTGGCAGTACTGAACGCTGCACACTCTATCTGCCTGCGGCTCCTTACCTCCGCTATGGTCTCTGGTCGGTATACTCAGAGGACGGCAGGCAGGTCTAGGTGACCTCGGGCGATCTGGATGAGGCCGATTCAGTTTCGACTTGAAACTTTCAAGCCGAGTCGGGTTCCACACAAAGCTGCTGCGTGAACGTTGCTACCTACATATGTAGCTCATAGCGAATTCACTAGAAAGTGTACTGTTTATCAGAACTACCTAACTTTGTGGTTACATTCCAGGCCAACAATCCCAATTGACTCACTCGCACTGGCTGTGTACTCGGAGCCTACTGATTACTACATACCCTCAGAAGGCGAGACTTGGCCGATATCGATAACTATTGGAACGCAAGCCACTCTCCCTCCGCTTGAGTAACCGGCCACCGCGTGCCCAACGCCAAACTCACCTCTCTGAGAGTAAGATCTCAACTATATGACAGGCACAAAAATCACAGATCTAGAATTCGAAGGACTTAGGAAGGACTTGAGATTGCCCAGCGCACTGAGGCTTCTAACTGACAGGCTGTGCAGGAGGTTATTAAGGCCTCGAGGTGTATGTAGACCTGGACGTCCGAGGGGATGTTCTTGGCATTGACATTGACGTAGAGTTGACGTTGACTCTTCGAGGGTGCGAGTGTATTGTTCCCTTGGACCCGAGCTGGGTACCGAGCACTGAGTCCTGAGTCTGGACGATGGCTTTCAAGTTGACAGTGGCACCTCAAGTCGATTCTGGGGGATAAGTATTTGGTCGAGACCCATCGTGATCGCTGCAGTTGGTATGTAGCTCGTTCTATGATGTTAGGTTGTATGTAGTCCTGATCACGAGCTCATGAGCTTCGAAGTCGTGTTTTGTATCGAGCGAACTTGTCGATGACGTGACGGCCAGATCGATCGAGATCTGCCGCTCTCCTGCCTCAACAGGCAATCGCCGACTGTTCTGCTACGCCGTGACCTGGAGTGATTTCTGGAACGGGCCGTTCTGCCGTTCGGATCCCTAACTATACACGTCAATTCGCAATCCGACACTGGTATGTGCCCAGCAGATATTGGTCGGCGACAAGTGTCCTCAGGAAAACGGTCTATGTGCAGCAGTTCACTGCATCCGCAGGCATGAACGCATTTATCACATTTGCGATTGCACTTACTTGCGGTGAAAAAGGATGAGAACCACGAGTCTGTGCGGTGTCTTGTTTCAGGTAAAGGCATACATATATGCTACACGATGATAAGCGAAGAAAGAGATAGGTGTACATTCTAGTCATGAACAAGATATAATGGCAGCAAGATGGTTGCGTTATCAAGGTGGTGGCAAAGATCGAGAGTAGAGATAATGAAGCACAAATACACAGACTTCCTCAAGCACGAAAGATAAGATGGTGATGGTGGCCCTTGTGTGACCATACGGAGTGCCAATACTTCAAAACATCCCTCGCGCCCGCTGCTTGCTAGCACTATCACGGTACGCCAAGCCGGCTACGTACGGTGTCTCAGGTGTCATGGGCATCGCAGGAGTCATAGGCGTATAAGGCGTGTATGGGGTATTCCGACCATCGAGCATACCAGGAGTGGCGTACAAGGTCGGTGAAAGCAACCCACCATCCAGCATTGGAGTGGCCAACGCTGCATTGGGAGAGAATGGCCCACCTGAGGGATGGACCCGATCTTGTTCCTTAGAGCGAGGTTGAGGGGAATGAGCGCGAGCTCTAGGAGTCCTAGGGATGGCAACCAGCGGTGTGTTTCTTCCGTCCTTGCCTATCCGTCCGTCTACCCACCTCCTAAAACCCTCCTCCGTAGCGACCTTCTTCCCCACTTCCCATCCACGTCCCCTCTCACCTACGTCTTGGTCCGTCGGTGAAACGCGCGGGTCGAGGAAGGAAACAGAGAATCCGATCTTCAACTCTACCTTCCGCCTGAACGTACGCAAAGAGACATCGTGCGGCATCTTGAACCGCCAGATGTCGTCCGTGCATGGGACAGAGACCTTGATTATGATCTTGCCATCCACAGGTGCCCAGTTCCTATACCGCTCCTCCGAGTCCACCATCACTACCTGCCCGACCTCACTCCCCCCAGTCCCAATACCATGACCCTCCAGAACTCTTCTCCGAGTCTCAGCCCGTTGTCGTTCAGCCGCGCTCATCGCCGCAGGTGAAGGAACCGCAGGTAACATGAACGCAGAGGGCGGTCCATTCGGCGTGATAGGCGCTGTCGGTGCGAATGTAGGACTGAAGAGCTGCGGACATGGAGGGTAGTTCTCCTTTCCTCTCGCGCGTGGTCTCTCAGACTCCGGACCACCACCGTTGAGCCCACCAGAGGCCATGCGTCGGAGGCCTTTGCGGACTGTGTTGGTGGCGTCGGTAAGAACAGATATGGGTTTGGGAGACATTGTCGAGGTGGATTCCAGTTGAATAAGTGAGCGTGGCTTGCGTGGTCCCAAAGGTCGAGGTATACGTCGGGGATGAGTTCTTGGAGGTGAATGCTTAGCTATGCAGCTGTCCAAACTCTGGTAGGTACCTAAGTAGAGGAAGGGTCCACGGTCGGTGATGGAGAATGTGGTGGGTTGTCGGAGACCGTGCTTGATGGACTGGAGAGACGGCGAAGGAGGTGAGCGGAGGTGAAGGGCAGAGGGCGAACCAGTCCAAGGTGTTCGGGAGGCTGGCCGGATGAGGCTTGCAAGTGGGTCCATGATGGACGGCGGATGGCAGAACGTCACGGACACCGATGAGGCTGACTCCTGTAGATGAGATTGACGAAGACGCGCAGGCACGAGACTGAGCGTCCCGGACGCTGAGGAATGAACCTGCGGCGGGACCGTTGAGGTAGCTGACGTTGAGAACGGGCTAGTTTCAATCTCAACGGCGCCCACTAAGTGAGTGAACTGAGACTGTGAGTCGGGGCAGAGACAGTCAGAGGGGAAAGGCTTCTCATGGGAGCTCGACAATGTAGTCCTATTTCTCCTGAGAAACACTAAGATGGATATTCCGTGGTTAATGGCCGAAGATGACTGTTCGGAGCAACGGAGCTCGAGATGCGGTGATCTGTCGGGTTCGACAGCAAGTGGGTTCGTGCAACAGATTCTGCCTTCTTCATAGCCGTTAACGTCAGATAGGGTCAATCAATGGCTGCGGCAAGTACTTATGTGATGCGTTCAACAATGTATGGCGGACAACAGACGATGGGCCGCCCATGGGCGTAGACGGTATGGTTGCCAGCTTCTTGAAGACCCTGGAGGCAGTCATTCACGAGGACCTAATCCAACATGCTGAATAGTTGCAGGCTCGACGGTGGTCGTATCTTGCACCCAGACGCGTGAACGCACGAACAAGATGATCATTGTTGGTTGAAGAACGATGCGACGCATCCCTCAGAATCAACATTGACAATCAAGAGGACCATGCGGGGTATTGGGCTCCCAAGCGCGATATTCCTAAATGCAGTTAGAACAGCGGAACTTCTGATTCCAGTCATCGTCGGCATCGCCAGTCCTAAGGGGATGACTTTCGTTCGTAACATCCTGGATTTCAGCGCCAAACAGGCCAGTTACATTGAATCAGGGCATATCGAAGATGGAAGTAAAGCCAGTTCTACGTGAAAAGATGGACAGGTCGTTAGCAAAGTTGTTCAACACTCAGAATATGAGATGCGAAGCATAAAATGAAAATTTTCGCACGCATTATCAGCTTTCCGTTCTAGTGTTCCCTCGTGCAGACGGTTCCTCTACACTCGTAAGAGTAGTCGAGTATACCAGGGTACACGGGGGAACGTGGCATTCATCGAGACATGTCTCTCCGATGATTCTTCCTGATGTCATCCCTGCGTGCCCAAAACTTCGGTATACTTACTCACCTTGCTATGCCATCCCAGAGGCTCCCAGATACGAACATTTCTGCCACCTCACCAGCAACTTCGGCGCGGACGTTGGACTAGATCACCAGGCAGTGACAGGGTCGTGTGCAGAGCGATAGCTATACAGTTTCATAGAGACAGAGCAGTGTAGTACCGTATACCCACACCGCGACGTGTGGGCGGGGTAGCGGCGCGCCAGCGTGGCGGAGGTGTGGATGATGCAGTCCACATGAAGGCCCGAATTTGTAGAATAGTTATGAGAATATGTTCATATTGTGATGCACGCCAGGCGGCTTGATACAGAGGTCAGAAGAGGTCAGACCGGTCAGCCGTAGGACTTGATGGTGGTTTCGATGAGAAAGTAACGGAGCCCCAGCGCTTGTTGAGACTACCTCTTCAGGTAAATAGATGATCGCTTCTCTTCCTTCCACCATGCCAGTGGCCACCTCATCCCGCGCTATGTGTCGACGCGATGTTGACTTTCACCACCCAGTCGTAACCGCATTTCATGAGATGATTCTATAGCGGGAATGCACAATTGGTTCAAACTTATCACGCCGCCCGGCCAAATGACGTATCCGAATGCTACGTAGTAATGCCTGGGGAACTTGCACTTGAACCCGCCGGCTCGTAAGCAGTGTCGTTGTACCCTTTGCATCACCGTCACTAACTCAGCGTTGCCTCTCCGTACACCACTGAATAGATTCAGCAAACATATGTGCGCGAGGATAGACAGTTTGCATCAAAGTCTTATCCAACAAATGTCATTCGGTGTTGAATGCCAATGTCGACTTGGTCAAGCGTCAATAGCAAGCGGTATCTTCTCCAAAAGAGTCGTGTATCTAATGGGCGCGGCTATGATGTGGCCTCTCCAATAATAGAGCTCTCGTTCATGATGATCAACCATCACCAGACTTGACGACGTTCCGTTAATACTTTCGTACGCCGTTCTGACCAGACCTTCGGCGAAGCCTCTATGAGCTATCGTAAGGCACCGCCTCCATCTATGCAAACCGCTCAGGGCATTCTCATTCCCATCCTGGCCACGTTCTCGCTTGTTCATCTGGCTTCGACGTGATGCGGGCTGTGCGCGTCGCGTGAGAGTCAGGGCACAAGAGGGATCGTGGTCTGTACTAAACTCAAGTGCAGCTCTTCCAGGACTCCCACCCAGTTGTAGTTGCTCCTCAACGTTGCGCTGCACGCCGGACGTGTAGATTTCATTCTACCTGCGCTGTGCGCCCTTCTTCTGTTTTACTCGGGATGGTCAATGTTACTTCCTACGAATCATTCAACGATTATGAGGACGTCAACTATGACAGTGCGCATGCCCATGGTGTCCTGGTAAGTAACAAGTCCGACTAGCTTAATTTGCCAGTTATCTTATCAGTTACAGACCCTAGTGGTGGCAGGATTCCTGTCTGGATTTGCAGTCTTGGCCGCGTTTCTGGTGAGAACAGTGGTCACTCCGTCGTGCATCATGACGGTCAACTAATGATATACTGGGGTCACAGGGGATGGTCGTCCGCCCTTCCGCGCTGTCAAAGACGCACTTTATGCCGTACTTCGTTTCCCTGCTCATCGCCAATCTCTTGCAGGCCGTAGGCGGGATATTGAATGTGAAATGGGCGGTGCTGCAGGCCGTCGAAGAAAGTCCTGTATGTACTGTACAAGGGTTCATCAAGCAAGCCGGGAACGTTGGCACCGCTATTTGGTATGTCCTCGAAATCTATGCCTCGGGGGCAATTTATACTGATATCTAATTCAGGTCGCTGGTTATCGCCGTCTGTGTCTTCAGACTGATGTTTTTGAGAACACCGTCCTCACCCCTCGTGAACTACTGCGTCTTGGTACTTGGTTGGGTGATAGTGGTGTTTATAGTTGCCATAGGGCCACTAGCGATCCAGTCCCCCGACAAAGGCGCATACTTTGGGCCATCTGGGTATTGGTAAGAGCCATTCAGTAATTCTCGGCTATACTTGTGCTGATAATCAAATCATAGGTGTTGGATTACTAGCGCATATCCCGAAGAACAAGCGTTTCTAGAGTACTTCTGGGTAAGCTGATGAATCATTTTATTACAAAATCATTCTCATCATCATCACAGGAATTCCTATCGGCTGGTATATCCTTCGTTCTGTATATTGGCATCCTCCTGCGTGTCCGGGGCAATCTTGTACGAAGTGACGATGGCTGGCACCTGCGTTTTGTGCCCAGCAGCGAACGATGGCAGTTGGCGATCAACCGTGACTGGATTGACTCATCGATGATGGGCTTCGCAGCCGTCCTGCTCTGGTAAGTACAGCTAGGTCAATCCTATCGCACGTAACTGACTCGGTCCTTGCTCCCAGGTACCCCGTACGTGTGCTCTGGATCATAATTCACTCCAGGCTCTGACAGATGATGTCTTACAGATATCTTACGTGCTGCTCTTAGTACCCATTGCGATAACTCGTTTTATCAGCTTCGGTGGTGGAAATATTCCATTCGGCGCCATGATTTTTACGGATACGCTGTTCAACCTCCAAGGTTTGCATTAGTGTATACTCATTCCAAGATCTCATACTGACCGAGATACAGGTCTCGTGAATGCGATTCTCCTCTTTGGAACACGTAGACTGGTGCCCGACGCCATGCCTCTTGTTGCTCCTGCTCCCCGCAAGGTGGTCAGTATATCGTCCCCGGAGGCAGTGGGTATTACGCCATATGTCCTTGCTGCTCCTCAACCTGCCGTGCAACGTGAGTATCTGATATATCGAAAGTCTGTTGCTCGTCACTGACTTGGATGCTGTACCTTCCCGTAGATACCCCACGACGATCGAGTCGAGCGGCCAGTTTTATAAGTATCGACTCGCAGACTCCATTAAACAGTGTTTGAAGGGAGCACCAGCACAGCCTGGACTGTTGTGTTGTGTCATGAACAATGTGCATGTATGAATGATTACAATTGTTTGCACACGCAATGAGAAAGTGGCCAACTGCTGTTATGATATTGCAATCTTGAGTGATCGGGGTCCTGGCACCTACCTAATCGCGAACACACCAGCCTCTTCGTCAGCTATAATCATGTATAGGTCAGCATTGTCTCGAGTTCACGATAAGCTCCTCTCATCCAATTGTGTGCATTTTTAGAATTAAAAGCATCTGTATAGAAAGAGAACTCAACGATGTAGCCCCTGATATCGAGTCCGCCGCAAACTTCGAGACGATACTTGGGTGACATGTTTTGTCAACGCGACGAAGCTTCCTCGGTCAGCCACCAATTCAACATACACAGGGGTATGATGCTTCTTAAACAAAGGCATGTGTTTAAAGAGCCCTATAACCCCTGTGTGACTCTAAAGCCAATCAGGACGCAAGATGTAAAGCTTCTGCAACCCTCCCGAGGCTGACCGTGTCGGAAGCCTCGGTTACGCCTGAAAGCAGAAGACAGCCGCCTTCAGCACAAAAGTATAAATATGAGCTGAAATCGGTCATTGTATCCCATTTCTCTTCTTCCTACCTTTCTACTCCTTACCCATCTACTTCACGGTCTGGTACCGTACCACTCTCTTCCTTATCCTCCATCTTCGCTAGTTTCCACTCAGGCTCTCTTTCTCTCTCTTCCACTTCCATCCACTCTTACCCCTCCCTCCTCGTTCTACACATCACCATGCGTGTCTCCTCTTCTTGCGCGTCGATCGCTGCTATCGCATCTTTGGCAACAGTGGTTGTTGCTGCTCCTCTACCATTTGCAGCAGCTGCAAACACCGACAATGCCCCACCCGCAGCACCTCCAGCTGCTCCAGCACCTCCTGGTGCCCCAGACCTCTCTTCAATCTTGGGCCTCCCAGCTTCGCCGCTAGCTAAGCGAGACGCCTCGCTCTCGATGCCTCTCGTAACTCGACAACTTGACCCTGTCATCGATCTGCTCTCAGGAATTTTAGGGCCTACCCTCGACCAAGTCCTCTCTATACTCGGCCTCAAGCGAGAGGGCGCGTCAGCATCCAGCATCCAGTCTCTCGCAGCCCAGCTTACTCCTGACCAAGTCTCGCGCATCACTGCACTCGTCAAGAACGCGAGCAACGGAAGCCCTCTCGGCGGAGCGACGTCCTCGCTTCCAGTAGTAGGCTCTCTCCTGTAGTCTTGGTCACCCACAAGACTCTTATTGTGCCGTCCAGTGCTAGCGAGGGATGTTATGAAGCCTTTATTATACCCTGTTAATCCGCTGACTGCAATATGATATCTTCCGTTCTCGTGCATTCATTGCTATCATTACCGTCTGAATTCCATACGAGTGAGCTCATTCTTCCGAACGCAAGAACAGCCGAGATACGACTGTACCTGTACAATGAGACGTGTACAACGCCTCGTCGACTGGCCCGGAGTGATGTTGATAAGAAGGAGAATGCATAATGATGTGTCTATTGAATGACCAGTAAACTGAGCATACTACAATTCCAGAATCAGACCAACCTAACAATCAACTGTGCTGTACTACCAGTACATATGGATAACCAGTGACTTCCTACAACCCACAGAACACTCTAGTAGGGACCAAGCACAAGAGCAATATTTTACGAGAAATAAATCACAGTGGAGCAGCTGAAAAGCAATAGAGGACAAGATGTCTGGTACTTACCAGGCCTACACCCCAATACCGCCATGGGTCACGCGCATATGGTCGTAGCATCTGGCCGCTTCGGCGAACGTCTCGAGACAGACCCAGCATATATGCGTGCGACAGCGAGTGCACATCATGTGGTTGCATCCTGCGTCGCGCTCGATGAAGGTCTTGCATGCGGGACACCTCTTGACATCGCGCCCGGCCGACCACTCCTCGAACAGACGAAGTTCTTCTTTCTCGGGATCCGGACAACTCTTACCCTCGTGATGCTCGATATGGCAGTTCCCACAGATACGAACCAGACACGAAGGGCACTGAAGGACAGTGTCAGGGGGCGCAGTACGGTAGACCTGAGGGCAGTCGGGAGTAGGGCAGTAGTGAAACTCCGTAGGACGTGAGTGGATATAGGCTAGGAACGATGCGTGCGTGAGGCGATGGAAGTCCTCTGAGGATAAGAGTCTTTGAGCGATCTTTAACGGTACGGGTTGCGAGCACCGCGCTCCATCGCCCAAACAGAGAAGAGGGAAGGACTTCGTGTCGATGGCTGCCAGCAAATAACTTTTTAGACAGTTCTTGCACCAGGTATGACCACAGTCCAGAGTAACAGGCAAGGATACGTCGTCTAGGCAGATGGGGCAGCTGTTGTGACCGGGCTGCTTACGAGCAAGGACATGTCGTCGTCTGGCGTGCTGAATAATGAGACGTGCGACCTGGACCGCGTCTTGATTACCTCGAACTTTGAGCGACATAGTGCGCGAGTCGATGTAGACATTGTCTGTTCCAAGCTCCTGTTGCAGTTTGAGAAGATCGGAGTTCATGAAGAGCCCAAGCAGAGTACCGTCAAGGCTGATGGAATGGACCTTCCGAGTGTGAAGCTTAACCATCTGCTCCTGGATTTTGGTCCTCGCACGCCAAGTACGACGAGGGGACCCGAAGAGTCGAATGCATGACTTGCGGGTGTCGATCTGAATGATGACGTTTGGGTGGTCCGCCTCGAGTGCGGCGATAAACGCGGCTCCCGACGAACGAGCAAAGAAAGAGTCCCATGCAGCACGTCCATCAAACCTTACGACTTCACCCCGGAGTATCGCTTCGAACGATGTCTTGAGCTTCGTCAGAGTAGGGAGTGTCTCTGCACTAAGCTTAACACCAACGCTCCCGGTCCGATCCCTGGATCGTGTTTGGAATGTGATATCACATCGATGTGCGGTTGTATAAACATGGGACCGGAGGTCGCGAAGGGTCTCGACCAAGACATCAAAGACGCGATTGGGTAGTTGGTAGGTGATAGACACAACATGTTGAGCACTTATCCTCCCGTGCCCAAAGTACCACGGACGACGACCGTTGAGATCTCCACAAGCGTCATCAGCTGCAGTCGGTGTGGCAAAGTGAGCCCAAGCACGGATTGTCTGGTTTTCGAAGGGTGGGGAAATAACAGTGACTGAGATAAGTTCTCCATAATTCTCAAGCTTTGCCTGTAGAGCCTTGAGTGCATCATCCAGAGAGGTGTAGTTGGGTCGCGTAAACATAACACCAGTGTTCGAACCGAATGCGGCTAACTCATGTGCTTGCGTGTCTGGAGGAAGGCCACAGAACCTCACGTTGTGAGGACCAACAGCAGGAAGGCCAGGATATATAGACGCGGAGAGGATCGAGTCGCCCATCTGCGCCCTGTAAGCAATCTCGGTGGCACGTCTAGCACGTTCCAGTGTTGCATAACCAACGAACGCGTCTCTGCAAGGAGCGGGAAACTCGAGTAGGACATCACCGTCGCGTACAACGCCCTTTCCCAAAGTTGTTGACTTTTCAGAGGCAAGACGGGCGGTGACGCGTGTTTTGAATAAAGTGGATCCGTCTAATGCTCTCGCCGCGGCCGAAGCAGCTCTATGGTCAGCAAAGGTTGCCTTTGCTGTCATAGCACCCTCCGCAGGGCGTTTCTCGGGAAGCTGAATGTTGAGCACCTCGCCGAACGGAATCAACGCCTCCCTGATCCTTGCAGGTGTAACACAAGCCGGAATGTTCTTGAGGAAAAGTAATCGAGACTCGAATCCCGTTACCACCTCCTGGACCACAAAACCTGGACCAAAAAGCACCTCCACGGCGTCGAGAACACGCAACGACATCGTGAAAGGTCCGATCGGTACGACGGCCTCGGGTTCAACACGCACAGGATCCTGGGAATTGTGGGTGAGTCAAGACAATTCAACGCAGAGTGGCTAAACAACTCACCTGTCCCAAAGCAAGCCCAGGTGGCACATCGGGCACATTTCTCGTAGTGGTGAACTCGGAAGATCTGCCACCTTCCGTTCCAGACGAGGAAGAACCAATCTTCATCTGCTGGCGAAGTGGTTGTGATCTTGTATTCCAATCCTTAACAGAGTGTCGTAGCATACCGAGGAGGCGCTCCGTCTAGTTTACGATATCAGCAGCGTCCATATAGACGCTGAATGCTACCATACCTCTTCTTCTACTGAATGGTTGTCGCTGGTTTGCTTCTCGTGGCAAAGCTGCATGGATGGTAAGACTGCTGGCGCCATGAAAGTATGCGTGGAGCAACGTACAGAAGATGCGCTCGCAGGAGGCACAGATGAAACATTTTCTCGCCCATTTGCTTGCGCGAGTGGCTGTTTACCCGAATTAGACGATAAAGAAGCGGCTTGGGGAGATCCAAGCAGTACATTTCCCGAAGCCGGCTTCTTTCCTTTGGAAGACTGGGTGACTTGAGTACTGGACACCGCTGCTGTTGATGGCTCCGGTCGATTAACACGATTTTTCAGCTGAAGTTACTCGTTATTCCGTGTTTTGATAGCGTAAGCAATCAGGATTACATACCAAAGGGGTCTGTGACTGTTTGATGCTATTCGACGCTGTATCCTTCATCTTAGCAGCTAACTTGGATAAATTTAGACCAGAGAAGAGCGTAGACGAGGCGGCGGTAAAACTGACATTACACTCCTGTACAACCGCGGATGGCGCTGCACTCGGCATAGGCTTCGCACTAATAGCCCTAGCTGCAGTATATTGTGAGGGGTGTCGTCGCCAGCAGTTGTCGCCGAGAAAACAACGGCCTTCAATGAATTCCTCACAAATGTCATCACTCTGAGGGAGGTACTGTGCGACATAGTCAGTACCAGGTGTTGTAGGGCAAGATTAAGAGTACTACCTTGTACCAATCACAGCGGGGAGGATGGCTGTATCGACACCAAGCGCCGTATCGACACCTGTCGCGAAGATAGTCGCGACAAACTTCTTGTCCATTTTCGTCTCGAGTAGCCTATCAATGGCGATAAGAAGGCAATCATGAATAACAAGAACTGACTTACAAGTTGTTTCGGATGAGCTTCAAACAACAGTGGCTTACTCTCATTCATTGATAACGAACTTCTTGAAGATTCGCCAGGTGACTCTGCAACCGTACTCACCGTACGTCGTTGAGGGGGCGGCGTACTGGGTGGTGTAGAATCTGGGGAAGATAGGGAGGTATCGGATCCGTCGTCGTGTGTATTAGAGCCATGCAGTGTACGATCGCTTTCTTGGACTGGACCAGCAGTGAAATGAAGTCGACGACAGCGGTCGCCCCAACGACATTGCCCTCGTTTGAATCGTCTGCATTCCTCCTGAAGGGGGACATGGCGGAGTGGGCATTGCGACTCTCGACAAGACCCGAGCTTGAACTTGACGCATACTGGCGGGTCATGAACAATGTGGAGGAACTTGCAAGTATCTCCCAGCTTGCAGCGACCCAGGAGATATTCGATGCATTCGTAGTTGCGCTATAGTCGAGAACGAAAAGCAAAATAATTAGCCACTACCAGATGGAGATATAGAAGAGCATACCTTATGGCTCGGGAGCGAGATAGGGCCCTGCGCTTTGCTAGCTGTCACAGGGGGCGTAACAACGCCTGAAGGCGGAGAGTTATCTGTTATTACCTCTGCCCTAGCTTCAGTGAGAGGGGGCAATCGAGAAGTCAAAGCCTCATCAGTAGCAGTCTGCTAGAGGAAATAATAAACATCATGAAGGTTCGACTGTTCTAATATATGACTTACTGGTCGGTTGGAGGAAGACTGCGGAGAAATCTTACATTGTGCGTGGGTCCTCTTCTGCGAAACCGGAGGGATAGTCTTGATAGACGATGCCTATCCAAGTCGAAACCGAAGCTCAGTACACTAAGCTTCTTACGCAAGATGCAGACGTACCTCCGATTTGGCAGCAGACGACGCAGTGGGCAACGACAACCCCTCTGCACTGACTCCTCCTTCCTCCTTCTGCGGAGTATGTCCCTTCTTCTTCCTGGCCCTCTGCGGGCGTTTTTGAGCTGTTGCTGTACTAGCAGGTATATTTAAGTCTCCTTTAGACTGTTTGTCCGGAGGGGACGTCATCTGAGAATATTGTTGGTCAATTAGTGCAAGGAGACTCGGGAGGGTGGCGTAAGCTCACAGAGGGCGGCTCCTTGGTCCTACCAGCGGAAGCCTCGGTCGTTTTAGCTTTGTCTGGTAGTCCTGTCGGCGCCGTGGCAGTGACCGCAGTGCGGGTATCCCCGCCAGAGCTAGATTGCGCCGTACCAGTCGCTGCCTGCGTAACCGTAGTTTTACCGGTTACTCTTTGAGAGTGCTTTCGCACAGTGTTGCGAGACATCTTGTCCTATGTGCATATGGATGAGTGCAAAAAGAGGGTCGTGGGAGGACGACGGCGATGGCGAGGACTGTGGTGGTAAGGGAAGAATGTGGCCTGAGTCACGGAACGTTGCGAGTCGGAGGCGAACCTCAACCCTCTCCCCGTCAATACATTCTGATCAATGACGAAATGTTATCGGGACTTAGAAGATCAGTTAAGGGGTAATCTAACTTTTCTTATCTATCGCTTACCACATAAGTACTTGGCTTACTATTCCTAATTAGTCTTTTCTAGCCTCATGTCTACCAAACGCAAGCTTCATTTTGCCACAGATCTAGGCCCAAGTATCAGACTTCATTAAACAAATGCTCGTTTCGATGTATAGATGGGGCAAGCCATAATGAGAGAACTATTATTACATAGCGGTATTTGCAGTATAACACATTGCGAAAATCCTGGGAATGTTGCTGTGATGGGAGATGGGAATGGTCCTTGAGTTTGATGTTCCGGAAAGAGCAGAAGCACATGGTCGCATAAAGTCACCGAGCAAGTCTATTCTGTGGGGGGTCTGCAGAGGCGATCAGGTATGCGAGAGAAAGAGCCTTGCGAGCGACCAGACAGAGAGCCAGCTTGCGAACGCGAAACTAGAGAGCGAGAGACGACGAGTCGAGCGTTAGGACGAGGTATCGGCTTCTCCTGGGCTTCAAGGTACGTGGCACTTATGTAACTGGTTAGAGACAAATAGGAGATAGCCTTTAGATGGCGTCATACCACAATGTTTCTTCGTTAAGAGGAGCCTTTGCTTTTGAGAACACCCGGCCATTGCACGACGCAACAAGCAGAAGAATACTCTGACAGGAGAGGGATCAAGATTGCGCGAGACAGGGAAGCGAAACGACATACCGTTAATGATGTCAGGCCGGTACATATAATATACCAGAGGACACGGAAGGACAGGCCTGCGAAATAGAGAACACGAGAGCCAAGCATATGATCCACGACCGTGGAATCCACTGAAAAGTGAAGGTAATCTCATGGAGAATGACTTCATTCACGGGAGAAACCTTCGCACCTCTAAAAAGGACTTGCAATAACCACTGTGTTGTGTATAGAGTCCGGTCGCTCCAATGCCGCCAATCAATAAAAGAGTGTGTGCCGCCTGCTGCCAGCCATTGTTTATGTATAGCAGCAGCAGTGCCGTTGATCTTCTCCATTTCTGCGTAGGTATAGGTCATCATGTTCGTGAGGGCCTCACCTAGACGGCCAGCAGCGTCAGTTGTCTCGGCCTGGATGCGACTCGCCAGTACCGCCTGGTCGACATGCGAGTCGAGAACCGATGTTGCGTCGGTGACTGTACTCGTAAGGGCGGCTATCGCCTGCGAAAGAGCCTGAGATCTAGAGACGTAGGGTATTCGGATGATCGCCCGACTAACCTCTTGTGTATGACCGCACTCGACAACAACTGCTCGCCAATTGTCTTGAGCTGTAAGCTGCGCGGAGTATCAGCCTCTGTCAGAGTGAAACGGACTGTGTAACAGACTGCGTCGGTATTGAGATCTTGAACGCGTCTCCAAGTCTCGTCGAGCATATGTCCGAGCTGCGACTCGAGAACGGTCCGAATATTAGGGGCAAGTAAGTCCAACGCGTGAGAATGCTGTAAATGCCGAGTGTTGAGACTGGTCAGTTGTCCGTGGCCCAAACGGACCATTGTGAGAAACTACTGACCCTTTCGGTTATATCTTGCATTTTGTTCTCTAGCTGTCCCACGGAAAGTGATGTAAGGGCGGCTCTCCCGAAAAGGCTTAGAAGAGTAGGTATTTTGACTAACCTCCTGGAGCAGGGAACGATGCCCCTCCGAGTGCAACTCTAACGCAGAGCTAAGTGTATGCCGAAGAACGACCACGGCCTACACGTGTATCACCATGAGCGTTGTGTGTTTTCGTCAAGTTTTCGACTGACCTGTTTGTTCTCGCTCTGCATTTTATGCAATACACCTGAGGCGGATTCTCCCATCTCGACATGGGTCTTGCTCATTTCATGCATAAAACCTCTTAAGTTCTTCCCAGACCTATCGCGTCAGCGTAAGCATGAAACTTATACTTTATGACGTACCTGGTTTATCTCGTCAATGCCCTCATAAAAGCTGCGTTGTCGCTTTTCTGCGTCGTTTAAAGCACGGAGTATCGAGATTGCTTCCAGTGAAGCATTCCTGTAAACATCTTTCGCCATGTCTACCACACATCAGTCGAGTAAAGATCAAGGAAGTACACGGAGGATGTCATGGTACCTACCGATGTCATTCCATCGCCGAAATGCATGACAAAGTTGTGCTTGTATAGTTTAGCCATAGCTAACTCGCGGATATCGTTAAGTTCACGTACGAATTTCTCGTAAGTATCCTGAGTAACTTGACCAATACTGTGCACTCCTTGACAGTGCCCTAAACGTGCATCAGTCGGAAAAGACACGCATATACAAAGCATTGAAGCGTCATGAAGCTTACTCGACACATCTGTCGGGCCCTCCAGCTTCGGAACCAACTGAAGAACTGTCTGCTAAAGGCACAACAGACGTGCATTCTAGCGGCGGGGTATGCTTTGCGGTTGCCAATTCACAAATTGTCATGGAAATGGCCGCTGTTTTCTTTCCATCAATACCAAACGACAGTGTGAGAAGACGAAAGGGTACCTCGAACGCGCTCGTCTTCGTCCATGTCCAGATCTCCGCATTGAACACGAATAGAGTTTGCAACGCGCCGAAAGCAGTCCGGCTTACGCGCGTATGATTCAAGTTTGTCTATTCAGTTCGTCAGATAGTTTTCAGCCGACTTCAGACTAGCATATATTCACCATGATTGTCGAGGAGGGTGGAAAGCTCCCCAGAACGCCAGATATCGTTTTCTGCAACTAGTCTTGAGTCAACAGAAATTCAGTCTGATAGATTGACGAGTACTCACCAGTATTGTCGACATGTTTGTTCACTGGACTTGATTGTCTACTGGGCCAAGCAAATGCTTGCACGGCGGCCACTAACACCGAAATCATCTGAAAACAGAGTAACGCAAACATCCTGGACCTGGCACTACTCAAATATCGCGGTGTGTACGCATGAGATGAGAAGTGTGAAGAGAATCCGAATTGGTATGCGAAGTGACATACAAAAGCATCCGTCACAGGGGGTGACTGGAGCGTTCTAGAGTGTGACTGGACCGCTCCTCCGAGACTGTGACATTGCCTGAGCTGGCGTTGCTAGGCGCGCCCCACTTGCAGTCTCTTGCATCTCAACCGTGCACTGAAGGCAGCATAAACGAACGTCAGGTATCTATACCTTGGTAATACACTGCAGTATCAATTCTGACCGAAGTACCCTCTCGTGGAATTTTTAAACCGATAGAATGACGTCCTCAGAGTCCCCGAAACTGGTCGTACATCACTTGAACGATTCCCGTTCTCAAAGGATTCTATGGCTACTTGTGAGCCATGAATCGCAGTGTGTGGAGACTGTATAATACTAACATACTTTACTCCTTTCCAGGAAGAGTTAGAGGCCCCGTACGAAATCAAATATTGGAAACGTACGCCTGAGCGGACTGCGCCGAAGGAATTAGCCAGTGTACATCCATTTGGCACTGCGCCGATCATAGTGGAAGGCGATATCACAGTGGCCGAGAGTGGCGCAATAGTCGGTGAACGTTCCCGCCTCCCTTCTGCGTGATCGGCGCACTCATTCCATCCGTCACTTCTGTTAGATTATATCATCAAAAAGTACGGTCAAGGGAAAGTCGGCGAACCCGCCTCTGTGCTGGACGATGTGTTCTGTGTGTCGCTATTACTTAGGATATGCTCTTGAGTATCGTTACTGACCGGTGATACTGCTCCTAAGATACGCATTACTCCGAAGGGACTTTGATGCCACTGCTCGTCAATAAGCTCATTTTCGGCTTAGTTCCAGAACGGGCGCCGTGGATCATCCGTCCACTGCTTCGATACGTGTTCAGTAGCATCACAGAGACACTGCTTGCTCCAAGGCTGAAGGTCCATGCCAAGCTGGTGCGTCAGTGCTGTGCTCCTGAGCGAATCGTGTCATTAACTCCCGGTGTTTTGGCTTGCCTTATGCAGATTGAAGACCACCTGGCGAAAGGCGGGGAATGGTTTGCTGGAGGCCCAGGTCCTACCTTCGCAGACTATATGATGATATTCCCTCTCGAAGCATGGGAGCACAGTGACCCAGCAGCTTTGGGACCAAAAACGAAGGAATACGTCGAACGTATCCATCGCCGGTAAGGCCAACCATCTATTGCCGCGGTTCCCTTACTCATTTTCTCCTTCTCAACATACCCGATCACTTGATAGACCTGCATATCAACGCGTAAGTGTTGCGTCCATGATTTATTACGGCAGTTTCCTAAGATCCTGGCGATTTTACAGGCACTATCGAAAGGTGGTGAATACGAGTTTGCGAAGCCGCTCTCCGAGCACACAGGGTCTTCCTGAGAAATGGAGCGTCCTGGATTAGGCAGGTCAGATTTCTGGTCCGGTTTCCAACAAACCCTATTTTGTACTTCCAAACAAGGACTGAAAGGGCTTAGCACCGCTCGTCTATGAACTGCCCGCCACTGTAATTGGTTTAGCGTTTATATGATATGTGCCCTGAACTGTCCCATATTCTGATGATATTTTCACATGGTCCCGCGTATAGGGAGAATACCCTGTTCGCGGATAGGCCACACCTATACAGCGTGCCACAGGGCTGGAGAGTAAAGATTACACGCATGATGAACTAACGCCCTTACCATGGTGCCCAGAAGAGCCATTTCTGAGGTCAGTGGCAATTCGCGAACGGACCCGCGACACGCAAAACCTACACACGCAATAGATTACGCTCTAAGATACAGAAAACTAGGGATACAGTCGTGGCGCGTTAAGGCGCAAAAGTCCGGTTGAGTGCGGCGTAGGCAAGACAAGAGAGTAGAAACGAATAATACAGACGGTGGGGGATGCAATGAGACAAGGGTGAATGACAGGAGGTAGTGAATGAATGCCAGTGATATGTAACGAGAAAAGACAAAGACAGTGCAAAGCAACACACGGAAAGACAGACAGCGTTCCAATTATAGAGAGAGGGCGTAGACTCTAGGGTACTCACAGAATATTTTAAGGCGACGAACGCACTCTTAGCGACGTTCGTCGGCACGATGCTTTTTGGAAATGATGGCTCCTGATGACACTTTGGCTTCCCACCGAGCGGGACCTTCGCCGTCGACCCACTCTCCAGTGACTGGGTCGCGCTCGAAATCGCCGTCGCGATAGCCATAGCGTTCCTTAAGAAGCTGAAGCAGAGGATTGCGCAGGGCCGGGTCCATCCGCACGCTTTCTCCAGGGTGGTAGCTACCGACGCCATGACGTGCAAGGGACTCTTCGAAGAGCGCTTCCTCATACGTGCAGCCACAGTTCAGGTGACCGGGAGGCGCCATGCGAGGTGGGTGTGCTCGGCGTTCGCGGCGGGAGTCGTGCCACGCGCACAAAGCATTGCCAGCCCTGTTCAATGAGCAGAACAGCTTCACTCGCGCGTCCGTACGTGCGCGCCAGGACTCGTTGAACGATGCCGAAGAGGCTGGTGATGCCATGGGTGTCGGAATACCGCCCGCAGATGAATGGGAACTAGTGTAGGCGATGTGCTCGAGCTCGCGTATCCTGTCTCGTGCAACTTTGTTCACGTGCTCAAGTTCACGGATCCGGTTCTTGAGCATGCGAACATCCTCTTCGGAGTGCTCGAAATGAGCTCGAGACGACCGACTGAGCGAGATATTCGGCGTAGCAGAGGGAGGAGGTGACATCGCCATAGGTATGTCCATGCCGGGGGACCCTGAAAGAGTGGGCTGGGACATCATGTGCGGAACGGAGGCGGCGCGAGACTGGGGATACGAGAAATGGTCTGAGTATCCACCGGGCGAAGGAAGGCCATGAATATGAGGAGGACTAGGCTCCGATGTAGGATAGTAATTATTAGAGGAATAGGGTAGGAAAGAGCCGGGAGGGCTGTCTGTATTAAGGGGTGTGTTGGGAGTTGCGAGATAAGGAGGGAGGTTAGCCTCGCCAGACATAACAACATATCCTTCTGGCAAGGTAGAAGTCGGGGAAGGCGTCCACGTCAGACCGGACGGTGACGGGTTGGGAGGGGAATGGGAAGGCATGCCAAGGTCGCCCATTGCACCTGAAAGGCTCGACGGTGCAAGAGACGCGCCTGTATCGGGGTGTCTAGCACTTCCACTACGATACTAGTATGTTTCTCTATTAGCTTCTTATGGACCAAGGTGGTCATACGACAACATACCGATTGCGCGTAACTGTCTTGGTAGGCGAAGGTCTGCTGATCTCCACTTCCACCTCTTCGACTTGACGCAGCGGACTGTGATCCACTGGAGTAACTTCTCGGTCCTGAGCCTTGTTCGTTCTTCAGGCTCGAGGACGACCAGTTACCGTAGGGATGCGTCATGACGGATGATTCACTACGCGAAGAGACTTTGCGTCGGAGGCGGGAGGACGAACTCGAATGTCTTGCGCTCGAGGACGAACGAGAGGAGGAAGGAGGAGAATGCAGCAGACTGAGACCTAAGTCAGGCTCGACCTTGACAATACTCGGATGGCTCGAGTAGCTCTGGTAATTAAAGGATTCGGGTTCTGCCATATCAGAGGAGAGGGCGGTGCAGACCATGGGGCGACAATGGTGGTGAAGAGCACGACGAAGAGTCGTGTGTTGGCTGCCTGGACGATGAGTTCAACGCAACAGACGGCCAGATCAGGGTTGTGAGGGACCAGTAATCATGTTCTCTCCACTGATCCAACGGCCGTAGATATAGCACAGGTTCTTCATACGTACGATCAAATCTTCTAAGCGACAGCTGGACCAACACCCATATCTGAGAATTTCGGGGCTTAGGAGGATGCCCCAAGCCACTCACAGACTGGGATATCATTTGTTCAGGTACTTCTGATGCGCTCGACCCTCAAAGACCCCGGTGCCGTAAGAGAGACCGTGTTTAGCTGGCAGCTGGTTCCAAAACGTGGCGTCTTCTGACAAAGACCAATATCGACCCTGCTTGATCTCATAGTTAATCGCGTTTTGCACGGAAGGCTCGCAAGCTTCGCTCACTGTGCTCTTTGAGGTTGAATTATTCGCGGTCGTGGCCCTAAGAGGAGGGGCGACCCGGTGCCAACTCGGACAAGTCGCAACGGTGGCAGTTCCCGTTTGATGATCTAAACGTTAACGTCGGCAAGCTGCAGGCGATCACTCATATGGCTCCCGAGACAAGTCCACATAATCATGGCAAAAATGCCTGCTGCATACGCATTGTAAGTTGTTATCGTCATCGTGAGCATGATATGTCGCCCTGTGGCCGACCAACCAAGACAATCCGTGGGTGACACACCCTCTCGCCACTTACCTGTTAACAGTTTACCCTATGGCTCAAACTCGGAAATTTTAAATTAATTTCGATACGAAACATGTCTGAGTACTATTCTTGTGCTGAGTACTCACAAATCATGATGCAGACTGCTGATTGTGACTACGACACGGGCGACTTGGAATGTCGAACGTGGACAGAACCTTGCTAGATTATCCGCCGGCATACCTTGGCTCGTAAGCACTCAGAAGACGCGCCAGTGATAGACGTTGCATTTGCTGCAGAGGGAAGCGGGCAGCAGGAGAGATACGGGAGTAACAAGGTGCATCGCCAATGTGTGATCCTCAGTGGGGAACGGAGAAGTGCAAAGCGCAGGGACACCTGCAGATCAGAAGAATCATGCTATGCACTCTCAATCATTCCCGACAGGATGGCAATGCATGACGCTGCCCACATAGTAACAGTACCTTATCTGCCCATTTAAATAGACGCAGAGAAACGATACGAAGCACAGAAAGCCAGCCGTACGTAGAAATGCGACGAAGTATATGACCATCGGGGGTGTCGGTCAGCAAAACAATGACTCAGCACATGTGGTGCAGCTTCATCGCAAGTACCACGGACAAGGGACTTCCGGATGTTGGACAATCGACGAACGGTGTTCGTCAACTTTCCTTAACGCGTTCTCGACAACGCGGCGCTTTCCGACCACGTTGGTCAATTGTCCGCGTGTCCCGATGATAGCGAACAGCCTACGATCACCATGGCCGACTGATCCCTTGGGTGCGGGTACTCCGTGTCTGTTTATGTAGACAACATAATGATATCGATGATGGACTGCGTCTGTACACATTGCGCATTGTCGTCTTTCATCGACGCACGCCTAATCTGGACATCGTCGATGAGTGATCATGGAGTTAGATCAAAGAAGTAAGCGCACCTCCTGCATCCGCCAGAGACCATCATTACAAGTCGCAACACAATCGCTCGTTGACTAACGGCGGGAGCTTCGCCAGTGATGCGTATGAACACTGCACCTCGCGTCAGTGCGGCAGTGATCACCACAACCACGCTGGGATCCGCCTGACGGTGGAAGCTTGATAGCGCGACAAGAACGATAACTTTGCGATGATCAGGCGATAGGTCTGGGCTGCACCGCTGCGGTCATCCCCATCGCGGAGCTTGCTGGAGTACGAGATGGTTGGGCAGAGAGCGATATACCTGTGTACATGGACAGCTTGGCTGAGTACCGTGAGTACGACTCTTCTCACGCAACTTCAGTGTCGGTTCACATTGAGTGAGTCCACAATGATTGATCTTTTGACTCTGGAGTACAATCTATCCCCGAGATAATCTACTGTTGGTGACAATGTACAGCATGCATGAGTGTGATAACTGTACAATCTACCTGACAACCACGTACCTCAAAGTCATTGTGTCCGGCGGCCTCTGGTCATTCCACCAGGCCGTTATAGGCGGTTCCGGACTTACACATGGCTATGTCCTAGAGATCATGGTGTAATTTGTTGTTAAGGTGGTAGGCACCGATGATATACGTGTGATTTGCCCTGCCATCTCACTGCCGGTCATCATCAACGTGAACAAGGACAGCCGGTCTTGTGTGTTCAAGCCTATTCATTGTCGTATCTACGGACGTCCCTCCAGGGCTTCCCCTTTGGGAGAATCTGGCTGTTCAGCACGTCCAGTCAGTCCCACCGTTCTCATTGAGGTTTGGAACCGTCACACACCTGGCTTCGGAAGACAGCTTGACCGCACCGGTACCCTCATGCGTGTCAACGTAACGAGTTATTTCAATAGCAGGGCGGCCAGGGCATCTAGAAAGGCGTGCATCGGATACATGTGCGTAAACAATCAGCACGGAACCCACGAGTTTCACTCCTCTACTCACAGTCTAAATATTCGAGGAACAGGCCAGCAATGAAACCTGGGAGTACCAGAGCTGTCTGTCTCTTGGTCACAGTCAAACTGCACAATTTCAGCCAATCGACATTTCGGTTTTGGCGGAGAGGTCGAGTCCGCTGTGATGGACGAAGGAGGGGAAGACATCAATTTGGCGCCCATTATGCACACGGTCTTAGACACACCCTCGACACGTGGGAAAGCGAGACGCTAAAAAGCGCACGATTTTCCAGGAGCTTTCCTCCACCTCTCTCCTCTCACCCACCACCTTCACCTCTTCTACACTTTTCATCATGGTCTTCAAGGTTGCTGGTAAGTATCAGCCATTGCGCATGTCGATACAGCGGTTCTAAGCAGTGTCCAGACGTCTCTCTCGCCGCGTTCGGTCGCAAGGAGATCGAGATTGCCGAGGTAAACTCGAATCGAATCGCCTCGCTGGGGAAAAATACTGAGTATCGATTGTCACTTTCAGCATGAGATGCCAGGACTTATGTACATGAGGCAAAAGGTGTGTGCCAATGTCTTCAGAAATGTCCTTACAGCTCGATTGATCTCCCCGAAATTAGTACGGTCCCACCCAGCCCTTGAAGGGTGCCCGTATCGCTGGATGCCTTCACATGTGAGTATCGTCTCCAGTTCAAATAATTTCTACGTTATTGACAAGATCTGCAGGACCATCCAGACTGCTGTCCTCATCGAGACCTTGACGGCTCTTGGTGCTGAGGTTACATGGTCTTCTTGCGTGAGTAGCGCCAATCTAGCTTATCAGTTCTGCGCGTCTGATCCTGCGATTAAAGAACATCTTTTCCACGCAAGACCATGCTGCCGCTGCGTACGTGCATCTCTTATCAATTTTAGAGTCAAAGAAGTTAACAGTAGTGTTCTAGTATCGCAGCCACTGGTGTTCCCGTGTTCGCCTGGAAGGGTGAGACCGAGGAGGAGTACAACTGGTGCATTGAGCAGACCCTTGCTGCCTTCCCCGGTGGCCAGCCCCTCAACATGATTCTCGATGACGGAGGTGATCTGACCACCCTCGTCCACGAGAAGTACCCACAGTACTTGAAGGGTGAGAACCGGCAGCTATACGTTGTGTGAATGCAGTCTCATAGCGTCTCAGACATCCGTGGTCTCTCTGAGGAGACTACCACCGGTGTTCACCACCTTTACAAGATGTTCCGTGACGGCAAGCTCAAGGTGCCCGCCATCAACGTCAACGACTCCGTTACCAAGTCCAAGTTCGACAACTACTACGGCTGCCGCGAGTCTCTTGTTGATGGTATCAAGCGTGCCACCGATGTCATGCTTGCTGGCAAGGTCGCTGTCGTCGCTGGTTTCGGAGACGTCGGCAAGGGTGTACGCACGTCTTCTTCACTACTGCACGCCGTGTTTCTAATGAGAGTCTATTACAGTGCGCTGAGTCCCTCCGCTCTTACGGTGCCCGTGTCATCGTCACCGAGATCGACCCCATCAACGCCCTTCAGGCTGCTATGGCTGGCTACGAGGTCACCACCATGGAGGAGGCTGCCTCCCGCGGTAATGTCTTCGTCACCACCACCGGTAACAGGGACATCATCACCGCTAAGCACTTCGAGGCCATGCCCGAAGATGCTATCGTCTCCAACATTGGTCACTTCGATGTTGAGATTGATGTTGCCTGGTTGAAGGCCAACGCCAAGCAGGTCGTTAACATCAAGCCTCAGGTTGACCGCTACACCATGGCCAGCGGCCGTCACCTCATTCTTCTCGCTGAGGGCCGTCTCGTCAACTTGGGCTGCGCCACCGGCCACCCCTCGTTCGTCATGTCCTGCTCGTTCGCCAACCAGGTTCTGGCCCAGATCGCCCTCTGGACTAACACTAAGGCTTTCCCTCTCGGCGTGCACATGCTCCCCAAGGAGCTCGACGAAGAGGTCGCCCGTGCCCATCTCGAGCAGCTCAACGTCAAGCTCACCGTGCTCTCCAAGGAGCAGGCTGACTACCTCGACCTCCCCGTCAACGGTCCCTACAAGCCTTCTCACTACCGCTACTAGACGCGGAAGTCCATTGACTTCTGGCGTTCCAAAATATCTATGTAGTGTGTAGGGGCGGCCTCAACAGCCTGTAAAACCGGTGACAGATGGATGGTGGGATCTTAACATCCCCTCCTTCGAGAAAGCAGGATCTCAACGCTTCCTGTATGGGTCAGGTCCGGGCGGTGGTGTGTTTGCATTTTGACTGCGGATACGCTACTATGTGGTGGTCGCGAGTTGGGTGGATGGATGTGTTGGGGGCCTCAACTGCCTCGGATTATGTTTCTTACGATCATGCGATGCAATAGAATTCAAACGTGTTCATCGTTATTATTAGTGTTCATCGCCGTCCGTGAGCTACGCAGTGAGCGTAGGTTAGCGTCACTTGAGGTGTAGTCTCAAAGATTGTCGGTGATTCTCACTCAAGATCTGTCGGGTTCACGCAGGCGCCCTAGGCCTACCGCCAGTACCGACTCTACCGACGCTTTCTGTTCGTTGCCATGATTCGCCATGGCAGACTCGCGGCAGTTCTCAACTGAAGATCGTCCTCCAGTCAGTGAGTTGAGTTTAAACGTTGAGTCTCAGACTCTCAGCTAATCAGCGAGTCTTAAAAAATGTAGTTGTCCCTGGAGACGGTGATTAGATACGATATGATAGGTGACAATGAACTCTAGCAGCCCTTAGAGGCTCCGAACATGCAGTCGAGGAAGGCCACCTCGTCTCAGTCAACGGCTTGCTCCGCCAAGCCACCACCTCTCCGAGTCCCGAACGCACCGTCAAGCATCTGACGTCAACAAGTTACAATCGAAGCCGGCGCAGTCAAGATGCCTGAAGTGTCTGCACTTGGGCCTGTCGATCCTGCTTCTGTCCCGGAGGCAGAGCAGGAAAAGGCAGCGCCTTGGATCGTTAGAAAGTTGGTTGGAGTGAGTGCTCGAATTCTTCTGTCAGTTCTGAACGAAATGCAGCGTGCTAACTTGGTCGCCATGTAGTCCATGACAGGACGGATCGTGATGTCTTCATGGGAGACATTGAGAGCATCCGGGACAAGTATCATTTGTCTCTCACCGGTAAGCGTCTCAAGGTTCTATCATGACCTTCTCCCTCCCATTCACAAGCGTGTCTTTGTCTACATCGTAGTGGGGTGACTCTTCACCGCTTCTGCTGCCTTGCATCCGTTTCAGAGATGTAGCCGTGCACACAATCATAGCAGCTACTGTAAGCGTATCCAATGTTCCTCCATATCATACCAGCTAACATTCTCGTCCAACAGGGAGGCGCGGCTGCTGTGGCTACTCCTGTTATGGGCCCGGTCTCCGATGTGATCGTCTCAACCCTTGGGGACAGCATCCTCGTCGAAGTCGGGATGCACACCGGATTCGAACTCACCACTAAGGTTGCGAACGACTTGGTTCTGGACAAGGCGATCAAGGCGGTTGTACCCATCCATTCGGACAGGTTGAATACAACTGGTGTGAAGGAACTTTTGATCACGCTGAAATACAAACATACGTTCGAGGATGCAAGCTTGGGCTTCTATCGTAGTGGCTTGCATAAGTAAGCTTTTCCAAGGTTTTCATTATTCCACGACAGGTGATTGATTTCTGGCTATCAAGGGATAACTCCCTATTCTCAAATGTCAAGGACTATCTGGCAATCGAGAAGGGATGGTTTTCGCCGTATTTGTTCGCCAGTGGACGAAGACCTGCTATACCACGATCAATGAAACCAGATATCGTGTTCTGTCACGGCCCTTTCCTTCCAGGTAGGTCTCATTTTATCAGAACTCTGAACTCGAATTTATTTTCCATCCCAGGTGACTACAGCTTGGGCGAAGCCCTCCTCGCGGAGTCAGCATCCGTCATAAGCTTCGCTGCTGCACCGCCCCCGGCCCCCGAGCCAGAAGATTCGAAACATCACTTCTCCTTGTCTATTCCGTCCCGGGCGGACTTACCCAGCCTGAGCAACCTGTTCTCTCGCTCACGTACACCTTCCCCTGAACCGTCGCTCACACCTCTGCCGCCTCCGCCTGTTCCGAGGCGCATGGTGATACTCGTAGTCGGACTCAAGCCTCACAGAGCAGGTTTATGGACGACGAGTGCGAGACCTTCTGAGAGCGTCATGTATTACCAGCTACTCAACGGTTGCCCTGCGATCGTCGTGCCTGTCAAAGTCGGTGCACCGCTTGTAGCTTGGGATGCGCTCACACTGGAGCAGCTCTGGAAAGTTTCTCTCCCAAAGGAAGACGAGGTCGCCGGCGATTCGAAGTTCAGTGGGATTGTTAGTGTTATATTCGAGTATCTGGACCTTTGCATCGATTGGGATAGGCTGGTTCTCTCCGCCGAACAAGGCGGAGAAGATGCGTCTGTCGTTAAGGACGGAGACGTCCAGGCTGACCTTGAGGGAAAGAAGAGGGTGGTCAAGGATGCCGTGGCTTTGCTCGTGGCTGGCGTTGTGAGGAGTGGAGAGAGTAAACAGGTAAAGGATAAGATCGATAAGGAGAGAAGCGGTATTGCGATGTGGAGAATACCCTAAGAACTACACTCTCTTGTTTGATAGGTCAAGTCTACCGTCCAGTACAGATGTGGATAATTACATGATACCCCCAATCGAATTCGAAGAGATAAGTGCAATTCCACTGCGTGATGATTATACTGCTACAACGTATGAACATGGAGCAAAGAGAGAAACGGGGACAGATAAATGAGAGGGCTCGTTGGTATAGATGCACGTAGAGTGCTAGGATTAGGACGGACTGGGAAGCACGCTGCCATCCATGGACAGCCCGAACGCTATTTTGGCGATAATCAGTTTCTGTGAAGAGAATGTGAGAGACGTTCTAGCTCACCAGTAGCAAAATCCCGCACAGTCCAGCCTTAGCAAAAGCTAGATTAGTTACATATATCCCCTTTGTGACATACTCAGACTTACTGCCGATACTTATATCTCCTCCCTCTCCCAAAGTACCGTCGGCAAGACTCTGTTTAAGTCCTTGGATTTCAAGAATACGGTCCTCAACGCTATTCTTGATAACGAGCCGCTGAACATATACAGGGCGTTCTTGCCCCACTCGGTGCACACGACCATAGGCCTGCTCCTCTATAGCGTTGCTCCACGCTACGAATCGGTAAGTAAAAATCTACACAAGGATCTGTTTCAAGTAACTGACCCAAATCTAGATTTACGACATCTGTAGAAGATCGAGGGCAATAATTAGCGTAGCTGACGACGAGAGGTACCAAGTAGCTTACGATTTGCGCGTTTGAGATCCAGCCCGACCCCACCACATCTCAGACTCATAAGCATGATGGTAGCCTTGTCTTTGTTCATGAACTCATCAACGGCCTGTTTGCGCTTGCCAAGAGTCATATCTCCTTGATACCTGTGATCGCGGGTATAGTTGATATATGGGATTATACAGCACCTAGAGAGCTAGAAGACTTACTTAACGTGGTAGAAGCCTCTCTCAGTCAGATATCTTGAGACTAAGTTCAAACATCGTGTCCATTGGGAAACGACGATAACCTGAGTGCGGAACGTTTAGTTGGGTATGGAGGAACGTGTATAGGCTGGACGCCTGCCTTTTCATCTGGGCGTTCGTCCCGGAGCTTGAGCAAGAACTCCATCATGTGCTATTACACGCTTGTTAACCAAACAGATACGATGAAGAGATAAGTGGAATGCTCACCCGCATTTTTGTTGACGGCAAGAACTGCAGTCGCTTGGCCCTCTGCTGCAGTGTGAGATGGGAAAGGTCTGGCTTTGGCCCAAGGATGATGGCCCCACCAGGCTCATCCTCACAGGTGGCCAGCGTTTCGTCCACCAATTGCTCGTCCACCTCCGAGTCACTATCTTCGTGCGATGCCTCCTCAGCATGAAGATCTGTCCCCGTCGGTTCGAAGATACTACGGGCAAAAAGTGCAGAATCCAAAACATGTTCTTGGCAGGCAGGTATAGGACATATAGAGAACGGACATTCCTGATCCTCAGCTGGGTGGGGTTTATCGAGAAATTCCGCTATAACAGAGAATGAGTGCAAAGCCGCGCGGATGATGAGTCTTCGACAACGCACTGATACACCCTCGGCAAAATACATGACCACAAGGTGTGACCACAGGCTCAGAATACCTGTCTTTGCACATAGGGCATATCTCATCTTCTTCGTCAACGCTTTCGGTATTTGTATCCTAAACACATGTCAGTGACCGCATACTGTATTTATGGACAGAAGACACAGCTCACCGGCTGTTGTGCAGCGACTCGCGCTAGGGCAGCTTTCTTGTACCTCTCTCTCATGCGTAGCACGAAGTCAGGTCCAGCCACTTGCTCGGCCCTCATAATTTCTTCATTTCTATTGCTCTCGTCCGCTTCTTCACCCGGACGAATGAAGGCATAGCCATCTCGTGTAATCAGAGCAGCATGTGAACAAACTTCACGCAGGCAATGTAGCATTGCAAGGACTTGAAAGTGTCTGGGATCAGTTGGAATTCGTTGATCGGAAAACGGAAGGTACATACCTGACATGTAGTTCCTACAATCAGCGGGTGGCAATGTTCATTAGTTACTATTGTTATTATGATCAAGGCAGACACTTACTTGAGCACTGTGTCTTCCCTTAGAAATCTGTTAAATATGATCTGACACTGTCTCTCGACCATGGTGTAGACGTGCCGCTCCTCCGTGGAAAATTCCAGCCAGACTAGTTCGATGGTCTTAGGAGGAAGCGTAATTAGTGGTTTACCATTCAATCTCTACAATAATAATGCGTCAGTGGAAGAACTAGTGATCTTCTATTACGTCCTCGTACAGAGTCCTTGGTCCGTCGAAGGATCACCGGCTTGAGATACTTTCGCAGCCGTCTTGTAGCTCCTTCCGCTGTTCATATATTAGAGACGATTAAAAGCTAGAACATATGCGTATGCACTTACGATACGTCTTGCTATGCATACCCAAGATTTTATCGTGGAATTCACGCCAGTCATTCCACGGACGAAGGCGCATGAAACGAAAATACGGGTATGTATCCTCTAGAGCGTTGACTATTGGTGTGCTATAAATCAATCCTGATTCAGCTTGAATGTTCTCCTGAACATTACACGGACGCACCCTGTAAGACACAGCCGATAACAGCCGGGGAGGGCCGCAACAGCCTCAGACTTGTCTATAAGCGTACAATCAGTCTGGATGAGGCAAGAAGTTGAAGGCAAGGCTCACAGGAGTTGCGGTTACGTATAATGTGAGCCTCGTCCAATATTACTCGGAACCTGTGCCCAAGGAATCATGTAAGTTGATATTGGGTCATACCAGTCTGACAGATGTGTACCACTATGGATGACAGCGTGAGCATACGATATTCACAAGTTTATGGCAGTACGCACTTTTATATTGTGAAGAAGATTACCCGGTACCCAGGTCTTACCCTGTGGGGTGACGAGAGAAGGGTCCACTGCACTGTCTCCATGAATTCCCAGCCTCTTTTGTCTGAGTGCCGGGTAGCCCGCCCAATCATACAGAACGGTCTGGATGTCGTAGTCAGCATCTCCAAACAAAAAAAATAGAAGGAATCACCGACATCGTAGGTTGTGATGACGACGTCATAGCTTTGCAATGCCTCGAGTGTCTTGGGCTTACTTTGGCCTATGATTCAGACGGAGCCAATCAGTCAAAGGCATACGTTATGGAACGATTGGACACCAACCATGATACTTAAGGATTCTCAGCCCCATGTCCGTGTGCTTCTCGAATTCTCCTTGCCACTGTTCGAGTACGCTCACGGGAGTAACGATAAGAGTTGACTTTTTCGGAGTCAGCCCTACACGCGGCTGATGCATCGCCATAAGCCCCAGAACTTGAATAGTCTATATTTTACGCGATTCAGTCAATGGCCCAATAACTTATGGGATGATCAATACTCTAAGAGAAAACACACCTTTCCTAATCCCATTTCATCCGCTAAAATTCCACCTCTGAGAGGAGAATTGCGCTCCTGGTTGACCAACCAAGCCACTCCAATGACTTGATGTGGCATTAGCACTGTCTTCATCCCAGGCAGACGTTGATTCGGACTTCGAAGCCCAAGTGTACTAAGAGCGTCATTGACATCGGTACTTTCCCCCAATAACTCAGCGTTACCAGCCTCGGTAACGTATCGACGGTACCTAGGCAGCATGAAAGTCAACACAAGCCCCGCCCGTGGTCAGGATTAATGTCAAAACCACGCTTACCCCAACCCATCCGCACCAACAAAGAAGGGCTGTACAGGACCCTGAGTATCCATCTCTGTATCATCGTCCAACATGTCCAAGTCCCCGCCATTCTCAGGTGATCCAGACGGCGCACCCCTACCGGGCGTGGGAGGAGGTATATTATGGCCAGTGAACATCCCCATGTGGTACATCTCGCCGTCGATAGCTTCAGCTAACGTGCGACGCACAGGCTGGTCCTCCAGCTGAACGTTCGACCCAGATACAACGGGGTGAGGCTGGGGTACGCTGTCGTCCATGCTGTCGTCGTCCGAATCCTCCTGCATTGTGCTGTAGACAGTAAGCGGCATGTTCGATCCAGGTTCTACGGGTTCGGATTGGTGCTGGTGCTGAAGCTGCAGTACACCGTCAGCGATACCGTCGAAATCTGAGCCCTCCTGCATTGCTTCAAAGACAGGAATCGGTACATTTGATCCAGGTCCTGATTCAACAGGTTCAGATGACCGCTCGCGTTGAAGTTGCGGTACACCGTCAGCAATATCATCAAAGTCTGAATCCTCCTGCATCGCGCTGAAAGCAGGCAGCTGCACGTTCGATCCCGATGCAACAGGCTGTGGATCCACACTCGGCTCAAGCTGAGACGGAGATTGAGAGACATCCCGAGAAGGCGTCGTGCGTACTGGGCCCGAAGAGCCATTCACCTTGGCGAGCTTCGCCGGCTGTGGGAGGAAGTCTTCGGGTGTCGGATCCCGTATCTCTTCCGACTGGGTCGCATTCAAGGAGATAGATGACTTTCGCTTCCTAGGTGGTGGTGGCGGGGTCTGCGGGTCCATGAGGATGTGCTCAGGCGTAGGAGTCAACGACATCCTCGGAGACGAGCGAGAGGGACCTGCTACTGGAGTCACAGATCGACGTACACGAGATGGTCCTGGAGCAGAGTTGGGAGGGCGAAGGGCAGCTGTGTTTGTAGTGCGCGCGGGTGTGCTTGGTTGGGACAAAGGCGGTCTGGGCCCGGACTTGAATGGAGAGGTCGCGAGGATCTTCTCGATGCGCTGCCGCTTCTCCGAAGACTGTGTAAGTAGATTTCAGCGACCATGAGATGGAAGAAGTGACTGAAACTGATCCACCTTTCTACCTGCCTTCGACTTCGCTGGACTGTTACCCGGTGTGCGTGGCCCTGCTAGTGGGTTCAGGGCCATACGGAACTCACGCGACTCGACATGAGCTTCCCGCGCAGCGTGCACCTGTAGTAGTATAATCGGTATGACCATTAGAGTAAGTACGTGAAGAAGAGCGCTGGCGTGCTTACCCTATAGGGGCCCAAAGACCCAAGACCAATGGACTTGCCTCCATCTGTGAGAGTCTTTCGTGCTATGAGCTTGATCCTCGCTTGGTTGCACGCGCTCTCCCTGCATGTCACAACACCAACTGGACAGAGTGTCAGAACAAGGGACGATCTGGACACGCATCAATGTACTCACATCCGGTCTTCGGTTCAGGTCTGATTGAGAACTACATATAGACGATGGTGTAAGTTTAGTCTTCCGCTGCGTATATATCCCAGGAGACGTATAACCCACGTTGATATCATTTGGATTGTGATTTATGTGGTTCTCCAGCTCGTTGATGTACGCATTTAGTGTGGCCTCATCCTGGGCAGATAATCAGTTGCCGCCGGGATCGTTCTAGAGGACACGCACATTTACAGTCGCGGGATAATCCAGATGTCTCTTTGCAAGCTCGACGAGCCATCCGTTGGTCGCCATGGTTCTTTCAAATGAGTGGTGGGGAAGAGTCTGAGCTATTGAATTCGTCAATGCTAAGTGGGTCACTTAATAATGGACGCGACGCGTTGCTTTGGACTTGTTTCGAAATGTTTGGCCGCGAGTGAGGCCACACTACGCTAAACCAGAGAAGGAAAGATCCGGCTTCCACGTACTCAGTCCTGCCTGCACGAACAGGCGTGTCATGCAAACTAGACCACAACATTGCAGCTTTGTGTGCAAAGCGCCATGTGAAAGGTCTATTTGCCACTCGGGTGCACTAGCGCCCCTGCGAGATGAGAGTCGATAGGGATCGTGAATTGCTCGTAAGGGAAGCTTGGGTCCGGAAACTTGGGAGGAATCAAGAGACTGTGCTCCGTCTGCGGACCGAAAAGTGGCAAATCGCATGTCAGTCTTTGTAAAAGCTGCAGAATGTCCATGCTTTGCTTGAAGGGAGAGTGCCACTGACACCAGTTCTGTAAACGGAAGCTGCTCACAGTCCCTTCATTTCTTTACAAATGGTTGTGAGTGGCACGAAAATCAAACCATATAGGACGTGGCCGAAGCAACTCTCGTCGATAAGCAACCTAGAGGCGCTTTAGGCGCGTGAATACATTCTCTGGCACATTCTCTAATACTCAGCTGAGCAGAGTGACTCCTAACGGCAAATATGGGCATACCTTACTGAAACACAATGACGGACGTTACAGTAGTGAGAAGACAGGAGGATGAACGCAAAGGTGGCTCGAGCGCTCGATATGCCACGCTCCACGATTGCCCGAAGGGGAAGGCAGATGGTCTTCGATCGTGGTTCCGACAATAATCTTAGATATATGGAATTCAGTCCTCAATCGTAATTTCAGAGAGCCATAGCTCAACTGTAGCTGCGGACTTCCTTTGAAATATTTTACCTCGGGCACTGCGGGTTCATTTCGTCGCAACTTGAACCACCAATTGGCACCCGGGCCACACGAAACGCGACAGGCACACTGCGTCACAGGCGTGACTACCCGCGTGGACATACGTCACTACAAGGGCGCTAGGATGACCGCGGCGCAGTCTCCACCAGGAGCCCATCACCTTGCCAGAGTACTTGTACCAGCTCACACCTCTTCTTCACCGTTCAACTCAACCTTCACAACACCTTCCGACCTCTCTGCAGCTCAAAACCTACGATCTCAACCACACCATCATGCCAGTCCGTGGATCCGATATCTGCCTCGTCCTTGTAAGTGGAATCTGAGAGCGGGGAGGCGGCAAGTTCTAACCATGTGTTGCAGGTGGCCATCCTTTTCCCTCCTGCTGCTGTAGCGTTTATTAGCGGATGCAGCTGTGACTTGCTCATCAACATCTTGCTGACAATGTGAGTACTAGCTAGCTTATAGTACGAATCAAGTCTTACTGATTATCCTCACTAGTCTTGGCTACTTCCCGGGCCACATCGTAAGTCCATTGCTACCTATTCCCTGAGTGGGACACTAATGGCCTGCCACAGCATGCCTTCTGGCTCATATACAAGAAGATGAAGGCAGAAGAGCAGTATGGTCGTGGCGGGTACCACTGTACGTCGTGTTTCTCTCTGTTCATATATCCCTGCTCACTTTGCCCGTAGACATCGGAAATGGAACCTACGAGCCCATTTACGCTCAACCCGGTATTCCCCCTGCTCAACAACCAGTGAACTACGGCGCAACTGGCGGCAACTACGTCCGGTAAAAGCGTTGCGCTCCATACCCCAACCCCGTTCTTCTTTTGCCCCTCAGTGGCCCTCACTCATGTAACCCGCTGTCATGGCTTCTGTACTATATGGAGATTAATTGGACGATGTTCACACTATCAATTTGCTCAACCTCTGTCTGATTTGCTAACATACGAACCGGAAGCTCTCGCGAGTTCGCTCAAGCTTCTATCACCAGTCTCGACTACTCAATATCATGCAGCTTCGAGTTCTGGTATCTATAGCCCAATTGTCCCTTTAGTTGGCGCATATACATCCAATTTGTCGCCAGTTACTCATGTCGATGGTACAGAATACAGGACGATAGCGATTCTTCGGTCTCAATTGAGCTGTCGGCTCTCGTAGCCACGCGGCGGCGGGCAGGGTGAGTCATGTCGGGATTGCCTACTATGGATTAGCGTCGCACAAAGCCAAACACATACAAAGCGACGCGTCGCGCTCATTAACCGAGACAGCGCCCAGGCCCTTTCTTTGTGACGACCCACCATCCCCGCCACTCAAGAGCGAGGGTCATGGCTATCATCGAGCCCGCAGAAGACATCGTTGAGCTCGCAAAGAGGCACTTGGACTACCCCAGGACAGTAAAGGTAAGAATTCATTGTTATCAGCTAAGTGGCGTCAATTTAATCAGTCTTTCATGTATTTTTGTAGGATGAGGCCACGCTGAAGGAATATATCAAGCAGCTTGAGAATCATGTAGAGCAGTACCCGAGGGACACGAACGTAAGCCCTGCAGGACTTCGACGGAAACATCACGCTCATTTCACGTCTCTATTCAGTTTTCCATTAAGCTCGAGCCGAAGACCGGATGTAAGTATGGTTATATGCTATCAATCCTTCTCGTAAACTCATCTCTTCTACTAGTCGGTGTAGTGACATGTCTTGAGAGTGGCTGCAGAAAAGAGAAAATCAAGCTATTGAAACGTCTGGGCGCAAGAGATGGGGGCAAGTCTATCGGACTAGGGTCTTTATCGCCCTACAGGGCGAGTATCCTATTTCCCTTTTCCTATCTTCCAAATTTCCCTTTTCCATCTAACAGTCCATTATTCACGTTACAGGTCCACATACAGCAAGCAATGCACATCGAGTCACGCAACGCCCGCATCGCCATGCAAAGCACGAGCACCCCGCATGCCAGCCCAGTCAAAGCGGAGCAAAAGGTGCACGAGTTTTGGGTTGCTGCTCTCGTTATATGGATGCTGAACCTTGCTGTTCAGACTTTGTCCATGTCCCCCGAGAAGCGGCAGCGCATCGCGCAAAGCCTGGCTGGCTCTCCGTACAAGGCCAAACCATCGTCGTCGCAGCCCACCACACCTGCACGGGTCGTGAGCGCAGGATCTCCCCACCCTACTGGCTCTGTCCCAGGTCCATCTCGTCCTTCGGGCGCTCGCGGTAGGCTGTCGCTTCCCGTAAAGCTGGAGCCTCTCGACCCACCGGGTCTCCTTCAGACCCCCTTAATGAAGCGCAAATCTTCCATCTCGCTCAACAATCTGCAGTCGGAAGAAAACCATGCCCCGACACCTGATGACTATCTACCACAACCGCGTAAAGTCGCCAAGACCGAGCGTACCACGCCACCGAGGAACACTCCTCCGTTCCTCCCTCCACCGAAGCCATTCTCGCCTGGTGTCAGACCGGCATCCAGGTTCGATGCTGAGGAGGCGCGAGACCAGCTTAACGATGTTGAGCGGGGGTTACGACAGGTGCAGCAGTCTCTGAACAGAGCCGAGGACAAGGAGGGGAAGACGAAGGCCGATATGACGAGGATGAATAATCTTACGAAGACCAGGGACGAACTTACCGCTGAAAGGAACAGGATTAATGGCATGTTCGAAGTCGAAGCTACACGCGCACGGCCGACAATAAACGCTGCGCAACACCCCGTCGCGTCTGGATCGAACGTACAACTCCCCAACCTTGCTCCTGTGAAACAGTATGTGAAACAGGAGCCTCCCACCTTCAACGACATCGCGTACGGGCTTCCGCAACTTCAGCGGCCTGTCGCATCGAGACCTAAACCGCGCCCAGTGGCCCAACGTCAATCGTTGGCTATGACTCTCGATGGTGAGGCCTACCATGTTGGCGCGCATGCGAAGCATAACATCCCTCCTCCGACGCCCGGAGGTGGGCCTGGATGGCCTGCGAAACCTGAGCCTGACAATGACGAAGGCGTATGGGGCGACGACTTGCCCGCGGCTCTACAAACCCCGGTGTACAGACCGCCTCTTGGGGCTGGTGCGAATCAGCATGAGTAAGTACCGTACACTAGGACTCCTCTGATGGTTCAAATAGCGCTGATGCAAAACGTTTTACTTTCTTGCAGTATCAATCAGTTCGTTATCGAGGCTGGCAACGCTGAGACATTCGACCAGACCTCCAGCGTCAGCGAAGCTTTGGAGAAGCTCGGCTTGCCCAACATGTACGAACCGTTGCCGGGCATGAACGTCGCGCTGATGGCGCACCAGGCGATCGGGGTGGCTTGGATGCTCGAGAAGGAGCGGCAGGTGACTCGGAGGGGAGGAATATTGGCGGACGAGATGGGACTCGGAAAGGTGCGTGGGACTGGTGCTTTATATTCTGCATATTATGTCGAAGATCTGATGGTTCTTCCCTTTTGCGAATGTAGACCGTCCAGATGATCGCGCTGATGGCTAAGAACAGGCCCCCGGGTCCTGCTGATCAGGTTGAGGCGAGGTCGACGCTCATTGTCGCTCCTTTGAGCTTGCTTGAGCAGTGGTACGAGGAGATCGAGCAGAAGACGAATATGGGCCTGAGGATTGTTACCTACCATGGTCAGTCATGCATTGTCCTCGGTATTATCATTTCATATCAACGTTCGCATAGGTGCCAGCAAGCCGAAGAAGCTTGAGGTACTGCAGAAGTATGACGTCGTCCTGACCACTTACCATGTACGCGATCAGTTGCAAACCACATCGATAAATTACTAACTTGTCTGCATGATAGACTCTGATGTCAGACTGGCCAAATTACGCTGCCCAAAGCCGCAAGAAGAAGCGGTCATCTAGGGGTGGACTTGCGGAACCTTTCCTTGTCGACGATATGGCGGATATGGCTCAAGACGAACGGGAGGCTCTGCGAAAGAAGCGAGCGCGAGGCCCGCTGTACAAGATGAAAGTCAGTGTTCTATAGCCAATTGTTGTTATCATTATCTAACGCGTTAGTAGTGGTATGCTCTGACGAAATAAACGCACAGTAGTATCGACTGACAATGTACGCAGGTTCCGTGTGGTGTTGGACGAGGCACAGAATATTCGAAATAAGGAATCTCGTAGGTTCTTCTATCTTGTTCGAGACTGTCTCATACTGACCAATCCGTCAGTTATGTCGATGGCCGTAGCAGATCTCGAAGCCCAACATCGCTGGTGCCTAACAGGGTATGTGACTACGATTTTCTGCGCTGTCATGTGTGATTGATGTCCTAGGTGTATAGAACTCCTATCTACAACGCCCTCGAGGATGTCTATCCTTACTTCCGCTTCTTGAAGCTCCGACCGTACTATGATTGGGAGATTTTCAGGCGTAATGTGCTAGGGTCTCGTCATAAGCGCGATCGTACGTACATGTTCTAAGGATCTGCGTCTTCCATGCTGATTCTTTCGATGCTGTCAGCTGGTCCGGCGATGCGTCAAATACAGGCCATCTTCAAAGGCGTTCTCCTGCGTCGCAAGAAGGATTCTGTGAGTTCCATAGAAATGCATCGCAGTCATGGCCCTCACTCATCCCGTTATACGATAGAAACTCAACGGTGAACCACTCATCAAACTTCCGTCGAAGACAGTTGAGTTGTGCAGGCTGGAATTCTCTCAGGAAGAGCGAGACACATATAAGATGGTAGAGTCACAATCCCAGGCCATATTCAATAGGTTCTTGAGACAGGGGACGGTGCTCAAGTGAGTAATCTGATATCTCGTGCAAGCACTTTGAGTTAATGGTTAATTGTTCGCTCATCATAGGAATTATTTCACGGGCAAGCTTTTGTTACATTTCTAGCCACGAATGCCAGCTGATTTGATTCTGTTTTTTTTGTAGTTCTCGTTATGCTCCTGCGTTTGCGTCAGATTTGCTCACACGCATCCTTGATCACTGAGGAGGGTTATGCTTTCATGCGCCCAGGAGAAGAAGCGGAGGACAGCGACAGGAACTCTGAGCTTCTGAGAGCTGAAAAGGCCGTCGGGCCAGCTTTTGTGCGAAAGATGCAGATACGGTACCAAGCCATGGCAGCTTCTCGAGCTGAAATAGCAGCTAGACTGGAGGTGTGACAATCGAATTCTTGAAGTTGACCACGCGCTGACGTAGATGATCACCTAGCCCGGCGCTGCTGATGCTGAGCTCAATGAAGAAAACGACGATGAGGGCTGCCCAATATGTCTCGATGTCTTTGAGGATCCTGTAGTCACAGCATGCGAACATCTTTTCTGCAGAAACTGTATTGGTGCGTCATCGTTTTCGCGTTGTAGTCTACACCATGTACTGAAGCGGCTTTTGATAGCTCGCGTCATTGACGCATTCCAGCCTGTCGAGGGTGATGAGCAGAAATTCCCTCATTGTCCCTCGTGTCGAGCAGATATCCACAAGGGTGCTCTTTTCTCATGGGCTATCTTTGAGCGCACTGAGATGGAACTCCGGGATGAGGACGTGGACATGCTGAATATAGCAAGGTCCCAGCGCCGTTCTCGTAGGATCACGAGAGGCCGACGTGGAAGCTCGATTGATGTCGAATCCATGGAAGACTCGGAAGATGAAGAGATTGAGGACGACGACGACAACTTGAGCGACTTCATCGTGGAAGACGACGACTCTGAATCGGAGATGGATGCTCGTCGGGAAGCGAAACGTCGTTCCCGGGCAAGCGAGAAAGTCAAAGGCAAACGTGCGGTGCGCAAGATTGTCGTAGATTCGGACGACGAATACGATGGAGACATCATCCATGGTGCCAAACCGGACTTTGACACCGTCTTCACGCCGGATCAAATCAAAGCGCTGCCATCGTTTTTGCCGTCTACGAAGATGAAGGTGTGTTTTTGCGCTTGTCTCGCTATTATACGATAGCTAAGACCACTCCAGCACATGATGGAGCTGTTGCGTCAGATTGCTGAAGAGCATCCCGAGGAGAAGGTGTGTCATGAAGCCTTCTAACGTGCAAGGGGTGTCTAAAATCGTCCATTGGTATCGGCGTAGATTCTTGTAATCTCACAGTGGACTCAGTGCCTCGACCTCGTATCGAATTATCTTACTGAGAACGGTTTCTTGCACGTCAAGTAAGCGTCTGGTTTATGAATTTCGATGGGTGTCAGACTTTGACCAAGTATCCTAGATACCAGGGCAACATGAGCATTGGCAAACGCTCGCTGGCCGTCAGCGCCTTCAAGAGCAAGGACAAGGCCACAATCATGTTGATGAGCCAGAAGTGCGGTGGAGTGGGGTTGAACCTTACCAGGGCGAATCGTAAGTGAACTCGGTCCGAACAATGAACCAGCTGATAACCTTATGTGGCTGTCTCATAGACGTGATCAGTTTAGATTTGGGTGAGTTCTGTCGTATGCCTATAAATTCAAAACCGTCACTGATCCAAATGAAGCATGGAGTAATGCCGTGGAACAGCAAGCATATGATCGTGTGCATAGGCTGGGGCAAACTCGTCCTGTTCTCGTAAGAAGGCTGGTGATCGCCAATACAATTGAAGACCGTATCCTCCAGTTGCAGGACAAAAAGCAGGCATTAGCGGATGGTAGTCTTGGAGAAGGAGGAGCGACAAAGCTCGGAAGTGAGTATTCGTAGTCTGCGCATGTGTAGTGATTAAGTCACTGATGGTTTCTCTCTCTTTCGCTCAGGGCTCAGCGTAGAAGAAATGGCTGCCCGTAAGTGTCCATTCTTGCCTGGACCTATTCTTCGTCGTTAACGATGCTTGTGATCCAGTATTGAACTTGAACCCCGATGGTACCGTCATACAAGAATATTGAAGACCTTGCTGAGCTGTGCTTTCGGCTTGGACTCCAAGCTCAGTGTTTAACTTATCCTACTTTTATTGAGCCCGTCATACCATATCTCTAAGTTATAACTAGATTATTTAACATACTGAAGAATCGTATCGTATGGCATCGGCCCAATTGTACTGAATTAAACATGCTAGTCCTCGTAGCCAGACAGGATGACCGCGACGCCTACGACAGTTTCTACTGGTTTCTCAGAGATAATCCCGACATTCAGCCTGTCATCCGTGTCATCTGCGTTGATGGTTACAACTCCTATGATCCTGATACTAGAAAGGCCAAGCTAGATTTTCGCCTTTTGCGTAGATGCATGGCTCCAACAAGTTCCCAATCTTAAGGCTCTCCTGATCTTCAACTCCGGGTGGCTCGACGAAGGAGACATCAATGAGTACCTCAGCGAATGGCCACGGCAGCGTATTGGAGATCTCTGTCTCGACAGCTTTCGCGCTATCAAAGGTCGTCGCTAAAGCAGGTTCGACATCCTGTGCTTCTTCTCACAAATCGACCACCTCTACTTCAAGCATGTCCGCATACCTGACAAGGACAGCATCGAAGACGAGCCAGCCCATCAGGCCAGGCTATCAGTATATAGTAGACATTCTGAGGCTTACTTTTGTCAGCTACACTAGCGAAGACGTAGATGTATGAGACTCGACGCGCACAGATATTCGTAAATGAATAACACATCATATGCCATAGAGAAAAAGAGTTGCTACAACAACAGAAAATGCGAGTGTGGTTGATATTCATACAAATGTGCGTCCGTCCGTTCATCCATTTAGATCCCAGCACTACAAAAATCCATCACTCCCAGCCCCACACACTAAATAGTATTGATTGACATCCCGCCGAACGGCCAGTTCCCGGTAAGGGTCACTAGCGTGAGTGGTTCCCGAACACACGCTAGTACAAGCCAGCGAGCGGCGACGCAGATAAACAGCAGAGAAAAGTGAAAAAAAGAAAAGGTTAGAAGATAGGAAGCACCAACAAACACTTACGGCTACAATGAACTGTCAAATGCAGCCACGGGCAGAATGAGTAGCAAAGTTAATTGACATAGCGAACAAACTGCAAGAAACGTCAACATTAGCTTCATCAACATTACAAGACACGCTGCGATTCGACCACTCACAGATTCGTACGGCTTACGAGGTGGGTTACCGTGGGTCGGCAGACTCTCAGGGAGCTCAGCGACGTTCGGGTCGTACTTGAAAAACTCGCCATGGTGGTTCCTGAACCCTTCCGTCGCACTAGGATACGTCGCCAGCTCCTCCGGGTTCGCCATGTGGCGAGGCGCGTAGACAATATAAGGTTTCGACGCGGACGAGGGGAAGTACAGATAGTCGCCGCGACGATTCCAGAATCCGTGTCGTATCCTGCGAGGTTGGGGTTGTGGTGGTGGCGCAGGAGTGTGGCGAGATTGTGAGTAGGATTGGGAGTACGGCGACGACGTGGTCGACGAGCTGTAGGCATGACGGGAGGCGGCAGCTGACGCAGAGGCGGACGAAGAGGAAGTCGTAGGTGTAGGAGCCGAGGAAGACGCATGAGGAGAATAACGAGAAGGCGAGGGCTGAGGAGCCGCTGACGGTGAGTGTCGATTATACGAAGGAGGACTAGAGTATTGAGATTGCGTGCGAGATCGTGAGTAAGATTGTTGTTGCTGATGTTGAGAGGCGGCCACAGAGGCGGAGGCGGAGGCTGATGCAGACGAACCCGAAGTCGAGAAACTGATAGGCATGGGTGGGGCAGGGAGCGGATTGGGAGACCTCGCATGCGGACGCCGCGGCGACGGCGGACGCGATACTGCCGGCTTAGGAGGAATCACAGGGGGTTCCCCGTCCAGAGGGTCCCTACCCAAGGAGGGGTATGTACGACTGCGACCAACAGAGCTGGGAGAACGTATATGTTTCGGAGACGGCTGCGACGGCGACGGTCGCGGTGTCTTCGACGACGTTCTTGATAAAGGAGGCGGAGGCGAAGTCTCTTCAGGTATCGAAGCAAAATTTCCCGATTGGGACTGCGAGGGTATAGAAGGGTAAGTCTGGCTTCTTCCTAGGTCACGCGGACTCGACTTCGCAGAGGGCACAGAACCTCCGACTATCAACGGGCTGAGCATGCCCTCCGGCTCGTCGGAAAAACCAGTCAAGCCCAAGAACCCATTACTACCGTTGCTGGACGCCGAGTTCGGCGCCGTGTCGACGGAAAGTGTGGACATGGAAGTGGTGAGAGAGGGCATCCTGCCAGTGCTGGTGGGAGAGCTGTTAGAGCGATTTGTGCCGTTCGTCGAGTTGCGAGATTGAGCCCCAGGGGTCGGCGTAGGAGGCCCGTAGATCGGGCCGCGGAAGTGAGGACGGACAGGCGACTCGTCGTCGCTGTCGTCGTCTCTGGGCCTCTCGTACTCTCTGTCCCTATACTGAGTCCTCGAATCGTCTCGCCCACTGCGACGCGTGCTGTCGCGTCGTGCTGGGGAAGATCGAGATATCGAGTCTTCGCGAGCTAATCTTCGAGTAGGATCTCGGTCGTCTCGCATGTCGTCAGTAGCTGACCGGCGCGAAGGTGTTCCATTGGCGCTGCCGCCAGGGGTAGGTGTACCAGTGTAGTGTCCTGGAGTGCGCACTATGCTGGGCGAGAAGGTCGGCCGGAGAGTCTCATGCGAGCTGAATGCTTCCGATCTCTTCTGCTCCGAGTCGCGAGCTTGAGCAGAAGCCGAAGAAACGTGCGCAGGAGTTCGAGGCGTTTGACCAGGGATGACCGGCGGCTCAGTTTGCTGACGATACGACTGCTGCTGCTTCGAGTCGGAGCGCTGTGCTTGTTCATATTGCGAAGAACGCTGAGACGACGGCTCCCTGGAGTGCGACCGATGCTGAGAATGAGATCGCGAATGAGCCGGTGTGCGTGACGACTGTGATTGCTGCTGTTGCTGGTATTGCGAGGAGAATGACGACGTCGTTACCGGAGCGGAGGCGGGAGGCGTGCGTGGATCGGATGAGCGTGCATGGTAGTCAGTCCTTTCATGCGATCTATGTGAGTTAGGATCACTGGAGTATTGTGAAGATTGCATGGTACTTGAGCGCCGCAGCGGCTGTTGACTGCTGGAAGACTGCTGTGGCTGTGGCGTAGACGGTGGATACTGGGGATGCCGTGCACTCGCAGAGGCCGATGACACGTGCGAGGAGCTTGTCCGCTCTCGATCTTCGCGTCTGTCTCGCGAATCGCGAGTACCTCGAGTGTCGTTCTTGCTACGGCCATCATCCTCACTGAGCTCCTTTGGTGTCCATAACCACGGAGTGGTAGGTGGTAAAGTCAGACTAGGGTCTTTCTCCAACTCAGACCGACTATAATCCGTGGTCAGGTATGACGTGAAATACATGAGACTCCAGTTCAATCGGCATGAGTGAATACGCACGGGATCATATTCTCTAGACCTAGTGGGTTCTCTATCAGCTTCGTCGCATTGTACTCTGCGCTTGGGGGAACAGGATGTCGTTTATACGGATTGAAGTCGGACGCCTGCTGAGCCTGTGCAGCCTGAGCTGCTGCGTGCATAGCTGCCGCGCCCCACATTGGATGCGGTGCCCATGCCTGTGCCTGAGCTGCTACGGCCGCCGTAGGGACAAAAGCCGGGTTGAATGTCCACTGACCCGACTTCCATGCGTTATGATCGACTCCGTTTGGTGCTGGAGGAGGCCCAGGGTAGCCTGAAGGAGCACCAGGTGGCCAAGGACCCGACCAGTTGTGCGGCGCTGAGGGCTGAACGTTCCACATATATTGCTGGGGGGCGGCATAGGCCATCATGGTAGCCATACAGTACAGCGATCAACGCTCGAGGTGGGGGTATCGTGGATTGGAGGGTCTGGATATATCAAGAAGAGCATAGATGTGTATGACGCCAACGCTGATAAAGGCCAATTTACTTACTGTCAGCGTAAACAAAGCATTCAGAACTACAAGACGCACTTGTAGTGCGTCGTACTCGACGATCGCAAAGGCAGTAATATATCGGGAGGCTTGACAAGGCTGTCAGAACGAAGGTGTAGGTAGGTCTGTTATGTCGCGTTATATGGGCGGTCGGAAGAGCAAGCTGTGCCAGACGATGTCGAGAGGCTGTTCCGAGACGTGTTCGGTGTCCGAGTACTGGCGAGTTGGGAGGCAGAGGACCTTATATCGCCGTCGAGGTCGAAGTGGGGAACAACCTCTGCAGCGCATCTGAGGCTCTGAGTAGCCGGCGACGGCAAAAGCCGACGGTGTGAGTATGCACTGGCCGCACTCACAAAAGACACCTCATTTCCGCTGCATGGACAATATATTCCACATACCGCCCACACTAGCCTCAAGTGCATAAACTTGGCAAACTTAGAACATGGCAGCGTGAGTGGCTGCTACAACTCTAACTCTCAATCGCAATATTATTACTGTCATTTCGTCGCAAGTGCTATTCTCGATTTGGAAGGGCGTCATGAACTTTGAGTCGTTCAAGTTCATGAATGATACGTGGAATATAGCTGTGGTATGCCAGTCGTAACATGAGCAGGACCGAAGACAAGCTCACTGTATGTACGTTGGCTGTTGTGCTGGGTTACCAGTTCGAGCAGTCCGGATAAGTAGCACTAATTACATGTCGCCACATCGATGTGCGCTAGGCAACTATCCTATCATCCAGCTTTCTTCTTCCACCACGCGTTTACGGTAGCCAGAACCCTCGGCGGAGCGTCCTTGGATAAGGATGGAGATAGCGGCCCTCTATCTAAGCACTAGCGGCTTCCACCCCAACTCGTGGCCACTTCGTGAGGTGGAAAAGGCTATTGATTCTGTACCGTGTCGTTGGAGAGTAAGTTAGGGTGATGATGGATAATTACCCCGTCCATTGGTAATACTCGAGAGAAGGAATCGAGTACACCAACGCATGTTAGGGTTCTAGCCAGTTTGACACCGGTATCGCGGCAGATGCAGCCGTCGAGGGTTAGAATTGTGCCATGATAGTAGATACGAGCTATTTGGTACAGGTGTTGTATATGGTATGACCGTGACGATGCAAGTACTTATGCAAGTTGCAGTGAAAGACGAGTGAAAGACGAGTGAAAGACAAGTGTTATTCAAGTTTCAAGTTCGAGCATTGAAATCAAACCCTAACCCCAGCCATCAGGCCGTCTTCGGACATTTCCGGCGGACGTTGTCGGCGGCGAGTTGTACTCGACCTCTACGTTCCACCAAACCTCTTTCGCCATGTCTTAGTGAGTCTTCGGTATTTGCTCTATGAAAAGGGTCTGACTGCTAAATCTACTGGTGCAGCGTTATCTTTGGCCGTGCCATCAAGAACGAGTACCTTGCCCTCGGCACTCTTGGTCTGACCGGGTTGCTGGCGACTTCATTGACTGGCGGAAAGAAAGAGGCTGCTGCACCTACAACATCGGCGAAGCCTACGCTCGAGCAGGTCAAGGAGTCTGTGAAAATCAACGCTGGCTCAAGGTGAGTAGTCTTGTGCTACTTCATGCGTACCCCGAACTCATGTCATTCCGAAATGTGCAAACAGTGAGGAGGAGCAGTTGTGCGTATCTTATGATTTTTTGACTCGAGAGAGCAGTCCAACAATAACTGATTAGGATAAACAGCATTAAGAACTTTATTGCGGAGGCCGAGAAGGAGTCAAAACATTGACAGTAGCAGCGTAACACTGAAAACACGCATATAGAGTCCATGGTCCACTCCCACCTGTCTCACAACGCAATATAGACACTCTTTGCTTCCCCGTCCTTGCCTTATGTGCGCTGTGTGAAAAGAAACGTCCCATTGAATGAGAGTTGTGTGTCTGAATATTTGGTTGCCGTTTTCGGTTGAGAGGGCGGGATTGATGCGCCAGGCCGAGTCCCCAACTCTCATCCTAACCACCAGTGCCCAGTGACCCTCTCGTCTTTCTTTACGTCCTCACTCTCTTCCAACGCTCAGCACAACCGACAGATTGCCTTCTGTCGACTTTCTTTGCTCGTAAAGACATATCTCGCGCACGCATTACCCTCTTACACGACATCCTCCACGACCTACATGAAATGAGCACCGGCACCGTAACTGCACCTCCCGCCTCTCCCTCTTTGACATCTCCCACCGGTCCACGACCACTGCAACTCCTAGACAGCAATATTCCTTCTGCGCTGAACTCTCCTGTGTCTGCGTTGACATCTCCGCACAGCTCAGCACTCGGTCTGTCAACCCCTCCTCCGTCTGCTCGCACGTTTAAGCAGGGAAACCCTCGAAGACAGTCTTCGATATCGTACTTTCCGAGCGACTATGTCCGTTCACCCAGCGTTCGCTCTCCGACGACACCAAGTAGCCCGTTCAGCAAACCGTCACCACGGAGAACCGCTTCCGTAGGTGTATGGGATGACGACGTCGCGGGTGCCTTCTCGACGATAAAGAGAGACAGAAGAAGTATGGGTGCATTGACAGGGAGTAGAGAGAATCCACCGTCCAGTCCCATCGTGGATCACGGTCCTCTTACGCTCACGGAGAAGTGAGTGATTAGCTTTCGTTTACCTGTTCCATTGACCGCGCTTCCTAATGCTCTTGCCATAGACATGCCGATCTTCTCCAGTTCATTGCGCAGAAAGAGGCCAAGTGCCTCGAGCTGCGGTCACAGTTGGAAGTGCACGAGGCGGAATTAGGCCAACTGAAGCGCAAGTGGGAGAGGATCGTGAGCCGCGGTATGGACCGAGCGTACTCAACTCCAGGGTCTACATCCACTCCCGCCTCATCCTCCACAGTTTCCTCTATCATTCCATCCGCTCGAGACGCTCTCAAAGAAGGTGCACGACTCCTAGCAGCTGGTCTCAACGACTTCTCCTCTCCAGACCAGCCCCAGCAGTCTTCCCCTACTCCCTCGGTAGTCTCGCCCATCGTAGCTCCCATGTCTGGATTCGCTACAATATCGCGAGCATCTATTGCCTCTCAGAAGGCTGTACCTCGGCATGAAACTACACAGAGTATGAGCTCTGTGTCGACTGCGACCTCGACGCGAACTTCAACTACGCAGAGTAGCCAGAGACTATCCCAGTCGTCGGCATCCTCGTTACTATCTTCGCTCTCTCTGGACGACCCGATCGAAGAGAGTTCACCTGCAGAAGTTCTCTTGGACGACCCTTCGGTTCCCTCTGCAACTTCTCCGATACAAGCCAACCGATCCGAGAAGACTCTGAGAAGGCGATCTCAGGACAAGAAGGATTCGCTCACGCGTCCGCCAATCTCTTCGTCGCCTCTAGCGAATGACGCGCAGAAAACAGAGCATGTTTCGACTGCTACGGGTAAAGTCAAAACACGGCCCCCTTCGATAGCTTTGGGGAACTCTCCCTTGCCTACCCCCGTGTCGGCGTGGATGGGCAGCGTCGGGTCGAGTGTCGGACGCAAGTGGGAAGAGATGCAGAAGACTGAGACGTACGTCCAGTTATACAATCATACTTACAACCAACGCTGAACTTCTATCTTACCCTTCCCTCGATAACACAGGTTCACAAAGTCCCAGAAACGCGCCTCCCTTCTCCTGTCCGACGTTTCCCAGTCCCTGTTCGCGGCTCTCGCATCTCCCACACCGTCTGCAGGTCCCTCACCAATGCAGAAGTCCTCGCCTCTCTCCTCCGACCCGGCGACCTCCTTACTGGACGACGAGCCCGAGCAGTCGACGCTCAGCGCGCCTTTAATCCCGAGCGTGGTGAACTCGTCATCATCTCCTACACCCTCGCAGAAGAAAATCGACGACGACGACGAGTGGAATTGGTAGACACGAGCAGCGAGCTCAAGATGTCCTATCGACGTCGGTGATATAGTGTATGCCATTTAATTAATCTTTTTGTGTGTGTTGTGTTTCTGTTTCTGTTTTTCTGCGCGGGACGTTGGAGAATTCAGTGGTGGTTGCGGGCTCATCCTTTTTCTGTGCGATGCGTGCATAAGTGCGTATACTACAGCTGGTCACTCGGTCCTTTTTATTTCGTTCGCATTTTGTCGACATCTTTGATTGTTTTTCGTGTTCAACCTCGTGGATGGATCTCTCATACTCATACTACTACTTAGAATACAGGAATTTATGTGAATACTTATATGGCTGTGTTGCCGTGTGCAGAAGTATTGATCTACTGTGGTCCGATGACAAGGTGATCAAAAGCGCAACACCCCTCGTTTCTTGAGCACTGGCAAAGCCGAAGCGAACGATGTTCGATCGTCGTCGTCGAACACACGTATCTTCTGTCCATGTCTCGCAATCCTGAAAGACCTCAGCATCTTCAGTTGGGTCATCGCATGCTGAATTTGCGCCAACTCGGCCGAGCAGGTCCCGGCGAGGTACTTCCCAGGCACACGTCTCTCGGGCTCGTACAACCAGTCGTCAAGCACTAAGGTTATCGTCACCTCTTCCACCGACGAATACACTCCCGTCAATGTCTGGTTTGCGGTAAGTGACGCGAGGATATTGGCGACAGCGAGCATATCAGCACGGTTCTCTTCGTCTTTGAAGTCGCCGATGGTGTAGAACATCACCCGTAACTTCTTGAGTGACGTGAATCCAGACAAGTCAAGACGAGCGTGTCGACGGGCTGCCCAGGAGAGGGGGTGGAGGGTGGAGTTAGGATGAAGGTGCCATGGTCGTACGAGGGAGGACATGGACGACTCACGGGCGATGAACCAACCGACGTTGCAGTTGAACTCTTCTAGTTGGGGAGCGACGAGGGCGAGGAACTCTTCGATGTCGCCTTCGTCAAAGCGACCCGGGATGGCGTTGAGGTTCAGACTGAGGCTTCTGAGGCCGTGGGTGCGGAAGGAGGCCGTTTGGGCCAATATCCGAGTGAGTCCGTGGATGCCGGTCACGGAGGAGATGTCGAGTGACTCGATGTGAAGCCCCGCTGGAAGCTTGGGGAGGGGAAACGACGGCTGTAGCTGCAAACCGAATATTCGTTGCAGAGACACCCGTTTGACGTTGCCGAGCCATGGGAAGAGACAGAGAACATCCGTCAAACACATGTCGAAAGGTGAGCGATGACGGAAGATGAACGAGAACCTGTTAAGATTGAGGGCGCGTTTCGGAAGCTGCAACGACTCGAATACGTCCGGTCTGAAGAGGATGTCCTGCATCGCTACCTCCTGTAGCTTGGGGAAAATGCAGAGGACCTCCCCGAGTAGTGACAGGCTATAATACTGCGATCCATCGTCTGGCAGGTCCGACGCGAACGCCTCGGCCAGCGGCACTGTGAACTGGACGTTCTTGACACAGTCGCAGATCCATGGCACAGTCTTGAGCCAGGAGAGTGCCTCGCTTAGACCCTTGCCCCTGCCTTCCGGCGATACCTGAAGAGGTAGTGTTCGGAATAGAAGAGGAAGTGTGATCTCTCGCCATGCTCTACAGACGAGCGAGCATGTCGCGAGGTCCCGTCTGAGGTCGATGTCGTCCGGTTTAGGGCTGCAGTGTGATTGAAGACCGAACCAATCAAGTCCGTCGGCCTGATTGTATGGCTCAGGAACAGGAGTAAGTTCCTCGAGAATAGAGCAGATGAGCTCTGTAGGGAGGTCTTCGATGTGTCGTGGCATGTCTTGACACGAAACAAACGCAGTTAGTCAACTTACTCCTCAGTGCGGCTTATCTGCTCACCTATTCAAGTTCTAGCTTTTACTGAAGATGATTGTTTAAACGATGAGGATGTCTCGTATGGCTGTGCTGGTCGGAAGATATTCCTCTCGGCTGCACCCCAAACCTATCTTCACCACTGCTCCAGCGGCTTGGGGGAGGGGGTAAGTAGGAGATAAGACCATACTTGAGCGACTGAAATATACACGGTCGTCGTGGTGATTGTCTGAGCAGTGAGCGCTCTCGTAATGACACCGGCCGCAGCGGTACTCGTGGTAGCCAGCTCGTGGAGCCTGAGGTCATATCTGGGCCACAACCACCGAAGATTGCCTTTATCGCTATTGAACCAACATGGCTGACGTTCATAAGAACTTCTCAGCTGAGACTGTGGTGGTTCTCCGTCACCGAGAGTCATCCGGTCGTGCATCGTCCTACTATGAATTGGGCAGTATTTGCTCATCAGTTTCCCCGAAACGAGGTGCGAGGAAGATAGAAGTACGGTGGGCACATATGTCTCAGTGCTCATGGGCTTCCCGTTCGAGACGTGTCGTAAGGGCTCGACTGGGGCGTATTGGTAATGTGGTGGTGGGCAGCAGAGCTCTAGATACCCGCATCAACTTGGATGTGATGCGTCATACGCAAACACCGTGACATACTATTTTATACATCCTTTGACAATATTAAGCAAAGTGTACAGTACATTCTGATTTTTGAAGCTTCAAGCTTTAAGGATGGCTGAGAGTTGGTTGAGACAGTCATCGCTTGTAGACTTGTAAATCCACTCCACTGTTATCGAGCATGATGTCCATCCCTTACCACGTTTGTCTGATCCTCGATTGCACCCATAACCCACTATAGGTAGGCTGACTGGACAGCAACTTGCAATCATCGGGATCTGCGTGTGCATTGCAACTCGGTTAGGAGTACGTTCCCTCTTCTCAGAAACCTGTGCTGGTAATTTGTCAATCTAATGATACAATTAATATTGTTGAACGCGACCGACATCCCCACCAGTATGCGTACACTCAAGCCTGGCTGCGTCCGACTTCGCCGGGATCATAATCTTCTCCCTGTTCGTCCATTTCGTCAAGTCTCTGCCGCGTCGTAAACTGCAGAGTTGAGATGATATGAGTTGAAAATGGCACTGTTGTTGCATTGATATGATCTGTATGTTCCGCCGAGCTGTGCAAATTGAGAGTCAATCTGGACATCATCGTCACAGAGATACTACTCGATGCCAAGGAATTAATACTGATGTTTGACACCAACCGCAATAAAAAATAGGAGAGTCACGTACGTGCTTGCAGCCGTCGACAGCGCGCCTCGCAGCGCTGGCTGTATTGGTCATAACTATCAAACTACATTCTTTGAGAGGCCACGTATACGTACCGCAGCAACCTGTGACGGTGGAACCATGAGTACAATCCATAACACGTACAAGGAATGTCTCACGTAGAAAGTGATGACGTTGGCACCCTGTGCAAGCATCATCACGCTGTTTGTTCTTGAGATCTTTGTTGAGTGCGAAGCATCGAAAGAACTTACCCAAAGTAAATTGCACCTACACATCCAGGAGATGTATCAGTAACCGCTGACAATAGTAAACTGCCAGAAGTGACTCACCATCTCGAAACATGAGTGATATGAGGTTCAAACGCCCTACTAGCTTGTTGCCGACACGTTCCTTATACGTCTTGAGGATCGTCAAGATGAAAATCATGGCATCGAACGCAAACAGCGCCTCCCAAGCTACTGCAATATCTATTGTGATACAACACGATCAGATTAGTATGTGCATTTTCATTTCGCATTTCAATGTGGTAAACCTACGGACGGAGCTAATGCCGTGCTTTAGATGAAATCATTGTGTATGCAGAGTGTCCACTCACGACGTCTTTGAAGGGGCGATATGGCAGCCTTGTTGAAGCGAGACTTCGGCAGCTTGTCCAGTAACAGCCCACTACGCAGAAGATCAGTCTCTAGGGTACTAAAGTCAATGGTCTAAAGCGAAAGTACCACTCACTATAGAAAGAGAGAGCAGTACAAAGCCCACACCAAACACAAGAGCGGCGATACGTTTACTCTTCGAATACAAAGCGTATGTCCTGAGGAACTGCATATCTTGAGGAGCAATCAACAATCATGCGTTCGGTCAGTCGACAAGGAGGGGACTTGATCTCACTTGCGACCAATATCTGCGTGGCCATGAGAACTATCTGTCGATAGAATGCATAGTTCACACAGCTAAAGAGCCAAAGTTCAGCAGACGCTGACTGTGTGTCGCAATGTTGAACCATACTGTACCTCTTTAGAATGGTTAGCTGATTTGTTCAATGTTGGGTGGTGATTAGAGAGAGTTCATACCTCAACTGTTTGGAATGAGTTTGCAAAATTCCCGAATGTGATCGTTATAATCTATTGTATTGTTTTGTCAGAAATGAAGACATGGTTGGCAAGGAGTGTAGAGAAGACTTACGGAAAAGAATGCAAAATAACGAGTGAGTAAAAAGTGCACAGAAGCACCTGAGCCAGGAGACGTCCATATTCGTGAGAGTTCTTGGCCGAAGGTGAGGAGGTGGTCGTAAAAGAGTATCGCTATGCGGACAGTTCAGACTCAAGGCGTTTTGTAGCTGAGAGTCACAATAGATACTTACTAATGCCAACTAGATGTAGGAAACTGTGGACATAACTAAGTATCGCGGGTCAGCTCTATATCAGGGCGAGCGAGAACGATGTTTATGACTTACATCTGCTCTTCCGGAAAATCCGTTGCAGTTCCCTGGATAACATTTGCACCCATTTCAAGTGGTAGCCCAAGCTACACCAGAAAGCCGATAAGGATATTAAACAAAATGGAAGATCTTACAGTAGCAACTTCACGCCTGCGTCAAAACAAAAACAAAGGGAAACGACTAGGAGGGGGCAACGCTCAGCGCGGCTTGAGCTTCTCCCCAGGCGCATCGTCCGTTCTTATATCTATTTCACAGCCGAGAGCAGCACAGCGATGTTGTGTTAAGTTTGGCATGAAGAAGATCGGACTTATAGTGCACGAAGAGGGAAATGGCCATATGACATTGTTGACGTTGATGTGTGATCGTCAAGGCCGAAGATATCCTCGTGGCCAATCGCGCGGGCATACAGGAACGTTGGCCGCCCTTTGGTGGCTGAAGAAGCGTTCCTGTATCGAAAACCTGCAGATCAGTGTCTAGGGGGTATCATTGGCTCAGTTGATTTATTCACCTGCATTGCAAAGACTCCCGTAGATCGCGGAGAAGCGACTCAAACCATCCTGATCTGTCTTCGTCAGCGGTCGTCGTCGCTTCGCGCTCGCAGAAGACCTGAACAACGTTTCCTCAAATTATTTAGATGAAGGGTACCACCGCCGACTATAAACGTTAACGCTGCAAGTTGGGTGGTTGTTAGGCTACAGTGGAGCCATCAAAATGCTTGAGCAGGACCATGAAAGATCGTATTTGCAAGCATACCTAGTTGATCATCTGCTACGATCTACACAGCATATGTCATAGGTTGCGCAGATGCCAAGCTGAGCTAGTTGGCAATGCTGGTGTAGATAATACGCGTGACACTTGCGTCCGCGGGCTGCGTGCTAGCCGTTCTGAACTTGAAGCTTTCTTTCGGCTCTGAAGTTCCGTTATAGTTTATAGTTCTCTACCTGTAGCTGCTGCAGCGACTCATGTAGCAGTTACGCTTTCTGTCTATAGAAATGTCAGATAAGAACCTGCAGTTACTGTCGTGTAGACTCAGTAAGGCACAGGGCGTACTCACTAGTTCTCGCTTCCGGTCGTTGTAAGCAGTCTCACAACTTCCTATTACCATTTTTTCAAACTTGAAAATATTGGCTATATGTAGCTTGAGCGTGTCATGATAGAAAGACAGTTGAGTGTAGTGAACAAAGCTACGTCCGCGGCCGGCGCCGATGAGTGGCCACCATCACCGGAGGCCGGCATTGGCAGGCCGGCAATGCCCGCGAAGACCGTATACTACCAGCTGCTGGGGCCTGCAATGGTCACTTTTACGTTGTCACTACACGGGTACCTTTGAACGTTGAACCTCAAGCTTCAAGTTTAATGCACAAATCTCGAAGAAGTTGACCAGATCCATAAAACCACATTTGCAGATGGTTTAGCAAATAGATGGATCTAGATATCTACAGCCTCACGCGAACTCTAACGAACTAACCTTGTGGTTTGGCGCAGTATCGTTCCCTAAATATTAAATGAGGTATGCTGGTGCCATTGCTGTCTATTCACACAGAAAGAACACTGATTCTTACCTCTTTAGGGTCCCCTTTGTTTCGTATCATGAATAAAACTGGAAGTATCACTAAGGGCGGGATGATGATTCATTGGTAGGGGTGCTTTGTTCTCGTCGCCTAGATAGGTGAGTATACTCCCGGTCAGAGTGCCTTACTATTCGTGCTTATTATGCAGGTAGTGTTCACTTTTCTCTGCCATAGGCCGCTCGTCGATACCCGTCAGATTGTAATGCGAGGGTTTGCAATCTCGCCAACTACACGAACCTTGATTCTTTGCCAAACAAATTGAGCTGTGGAACGTATTGCATGCAACGGCATAGATCTGCATTAAGTATCTTTGGCAATTTCATGGACATTATCCGCGCAAGGCGCGACATCCACTTCTCGAAGCAAAGGCATTAGCCGAAGTAGGGTAAGTACGCCTCGCTCAGTGTCACGGCTCGGTTGTTCGCCGACTGCATTGCGTTTTCGTGATTCAAGGTCGCACAATATATGGAGCTTGAGTTTCTAACAAACGCACTCGCGAAGTAGCTTACGGTATGTTCGCCACACGTGGTTAGCGAGAGACCGATCTGACCGACCACCTGATTGCCTGTAGACTTTCATGAAGTACCAACTGCTGGCCTAATATGTGCGTGCAAGTACCGATCTATAGACTCCATTAGGTCAAGGTCATTTGAGCGGTGGAAGCATAAAGACTCCAGCTCACCCCTACAACGTGTTTTGTAGATGATAAGGGTCTGTATGTGGGACGTTGTCGGGCTATCGCAATCGCCCCTTCTTCGCGGATCTTTCTCCTCGACATATCTTCAATCTCTTCTCTTAAGGCTGGCCCTTCCTTTTCAACTGCTGAGTCGATCTATCCAGCTTCTATGTTTTGTTTGATCACTAGGAACTCACACGGACCAAGTACTCTCCTTGACAAGATTGCAACATGATTTACGACGGTCCTCGAGACTCCTTTGTCCAGAATGCCAAGATTGCGCTCAAGCTGGCCGACACAGATATTCACCTCTGGGCTGATTTGAACTCCAAGCCGCCCTCTGTTGTCCTAGGAGGTCCTGTTAAGCTTCAAGCGGTCAGGACACCCAGTAGGCCTAGAGATATCCTGAGTAGCGTGGCGCGTCCGACGGGGCCCAGGTACGGTGCCGTTCACACGTTTACTTCGGCGTCTTACTTTGTTCTGTCAGGTCCGGACTGATCTTTGTAGAACCGCCGACCGCTTCTGCTCAGAACGCTGAGCGGAAATCGCATGTAGCGGCCGCAAGTACGGCCGCACGGCTGTTCCTTCGACGATCTCTGTATGTTCTGTTCATCACATGGGCTCATTAAAGTTATTGTCGCTGATAATGCTTCCTTACAGTCATGGTTTCAAGAAACATGAATGTGTTGCGTGTCAACATATGGCTATGGATGCGAATGCGGTCCGAGTACCCTGCGGACACTTCTACGATATACCATGTCTTCTTAGTCTGATCAGGGCCTCTACGCAGGATGAATCCATCTTTCCCCCACGATGCTGTCAAGATACATTACCAACTTCTCTATTCGAGAAGCACATGGACCCGCAGTTATTACGCCTGTTCTCTCTCAAGACCCAGGAGTTCAGCACGCCCAAACGCGTCTACTGTTCAAGGGTGACCTGTAACCGCTTCCTTGGTCCTCGGACGAAATCCAGGGGTGGCCCACCTCACGCGTACACTTGCACAGAATCAGGATGCGCGACCCGCACGTGCAGTAGATGTCGATGCGAAGTGAAGAATCACGTCCTGCACGCGTGTAGACCGGACGACGTCCCTCGGCGTTTGGTGCAGCGCGGCTGCGCGCAGCAGTGCCCTGGATGCGACAGGCTGGTCGAGCTCAAGAGCGGCTGCTTCCACATTACGTGCGTGTGTAAGACGCAGTTCTGTTACCGATGTGGGGTGAAGTGGAAGACATGCAAGTGTCCGCTTTGGGAAGAGGGTCGTCTGATTGCTGGTGATGTGGACGGAGATGATATGGCACGACCGCCTTCAGTTCCGGTTCTACCACCTGTCCCTCGCCCGGAGAGGTTTCGCCAGACTTGGATTCATCCTCCCCCTCCTGAGCGACCTCCTGACCCACCCTTGAAACGAAGTGTAAGAAGCAGTGCTCCGGCTCAGCTGCAGGGTCACATACACGCTCGAGAAACTGTCGTTTTACGCGGCATCGAGGCTCAAGAACGTCGAGCAAAGCACAAAGAAGAACCACCTCCACCTATTTCTCCCAAGAACACTGTCTCTTGCTCCACAATCGATACTCGACGGCTCGATGCCCTGGAAGAACATATCGATCGCCTCATATACGACGTACAGCACTACCAATGTCGCCACGAATGGAGGGCGAGTCTTCGTTCGACCTCCGGAAAGCCTTGCGCCTGCGGAGACTCTGCTGTTTATGTACGTACACACTCTCCGGCCACGTAAATCCAAACTCACACAACTGTTATGCCACTAGCGCTGTTCTTGTTGCGCTGCAGTTGCGTGCATGAGATGCAGATGCAGCCAGGTAAACTAAACTATTTTATTTTCGAGCAGGCCCCGTGCGATGCGACATGCCAACTTCTACTCATTATGTTCATAAGTTTGTCAGTTCTCCATGCTACTGATCTTGTCAGTGCCTATTGCCCCTATGATGTATGCCCCATGATATATGCTCCGTACGCTCTCCGTTGGTTTCGTTCTTGTACTACTCATGCTGTAGACTCCTGACGCTGTCTGGCTCATTTGGACATTGTGGCCCGAAATATAAACTCTATCTAAGCCTGCTCAGTTCAGTGGGAAGGCCTCAACGTCCCCGAGTAGCAACGTTGAACAGCAGTGAGTGCGTTTCTATAACAAAGGACACCGCCTCATTCGGTGCCAGGTAGTTGCGCTGGATAGACTTGCGTCATTCGCCCATCCCTCATCCCAGGAACCGGAATACGAGCTTCCTGTGGATATTTCTACGGGATCACTTGCGCTTTGGATCTATTCCCTGTATTCAGGGCTGCTAGTGTTGATGAAATACTTTTCCCACCTCGTTGCTGCAAGCAGAAGCTTAATCTTTCTCTCGTGAAATCGCACATGGATGATGATCTTCCCTCGCTACTACTCGAATCCAAGTCTGTGGAGTTCAATACTTTAAAGAGAGTCTACTGTGCTATAGTCTCTCCGGGAATGGTAAGTAACAGCCTTTGTGGCGTTATTGACGCCATACGTGACACCATCATTCGCAGGTCCAAACTCTGTTCTTCCTAACCCTCAGGTCCCACTTTCACTCTTGAAGCTTGAGGTTTCTATTTCTAGCTCCTAAAACCAATTCGTATATCAGGGAATATTCTACTGCTGACTGCGCCACCCGCCGAGTAGCGCGTCGAGGTGTCATAGTAGTCGTCACTGCCGTCAAGCTTGTTGTGTTTGGCACTGGGTAATCTATATGTATCGTTTCGACTGATCTCAGTGAATGAACCGTATAAACGCACTGGGAATAGATGTTACGGTTTTTTTCAGGATCTGCTCGAGGCGCAGCAAGCTAAAGGGTCAGTACCGGTCAGTGACCAGTCTTTCGTGCACTTGGCGTAATCTCATTGCTTCTCGTAGATGGCTTCTTGGCCATAGAAATTTTTCTCGGCGGAATTACACAGCGAAGACGCATCTAGCCTGGTCCAACGGGACGTAAATGGAATCCACAGGTACTGTACTACCTTCATTCTTTGCCTTTCAAGTTGGGTCTTCCCGCCAGTGCCGCCACAACGCATGTTGAAGTGAATTCGTTCTAGCACCTCTGATCATGTGTATGTCAACCTGTGCAACAAGGTGGTACTCTTTGAGAGAAGCTTAGCCGAAGACCTATTCGCGTTGTCCAAGTGAAGGCGCTACCCCCACTCTTCCTTGGAGACTTCAGCCTATATTTACCTCATACTGCCGACCGTAATCGTCTACCATCCTAGCCTCCTGTCCTCGTTGCTGCCCTGCAGGATGGCATCTCAGGTGAGATCGTAATCAAACTTCTTATGAGACCCGTACCTTGGATCCTGACCAGCAGAGTAGATCCACTTGCGGAAATATTTCGATCGTTTTCCCGAGTTCAATTACGATGAATCGAAGGAGACGATAGCTCAGTTCCATCGCCTAGCGAAGCAAAAACACTGGGATGAAGATGAACGCAAGGATGAACGCAAGGCTTTGCAAACTGCTCTGGTGCTCCAATTCAACGATACGTACGGCAAAGAAGAGACCGATATACAAGGGTGGCAGAAGCTGTGTCACGCAATAGACGTAGATCCCATTCCAGGAAGTGTGGCAGAGTGTAAGAAGGTGAATCACCCTTGGCTCCCGCTCGACCGGCTTTACTTCAGGTATTGAACGACCATTAGCTGTTTAAAACAATTCATGTCAATCTTGTGGACCTAGTGGACGCGCAAGGTACCGGGGCGCATGTTGCTACGTACCCTACCGAGATTGCATTAGCGAAACAGAAAGATATTTCCTCGAGAAAATGCTCAGGCAGGAGGTCTACTCAAGTTTCTCCTTCGTCAGATCATGCATCCTAGAACAGGAGTCGCCAGGAAGCGGCTAAGTCGGAGTAAACGGGGTTTAAGTTGTGTTGCTCTCGAGCTTTGAGCGAACTTGATTGTCACCATTAGCCTGCATCTTTGTCTTGCCGTTGTAAAACCAATTTCTTCAAGCTTAGATATGTCGAGACTATCTTCGTTGATTTAATGCAGAGATTGAGGGCCTTATGAAAAAACCACATTCAAGTTGGCAGTAGTACAAGCCTGAGGTATACAAGGTAAGTACTCGGAACACCCGGGGCTCGTCGGCCGAACGCGAGCGGCTACCTGAGATGGTGTCTCTCGGACGGACGTTGTGGTGTTGCATAACCACAACTTTGTTCACAACCACCATGACCATGGCTGGCTTTACCTGTCTAGCCTGTCTTCCATTAACTCGAACTTCACGGCGGCGTGCACTTGTGTCTCACGTACTGAAAGCATTCAGAATTCGGTGCTTCTCCCGTGTTTCCATCCCAAGGGACTGGGCAGTCGAGTCATTGTCAGGGTTGGTTCAGGGCCCGGTGCAGACTCAGCTAACTGTTGCGTTGCTCTGGGATATCCTGCAAGGCCGTCAAGTAATGTGCAATGCTAATTCTAAAAGACCTGTACGGGTTCAAGGAGAATGATAAGGTCAGTCAATTGAGCAATTTATGTATAGTTTTCTTTATTTACCACGTTATTTTCTTCGATGCAGAGTCTTACTTACGCAAAGCCATGTTTACACTGTGTCCACCTTTCTTGTGGCTTAGCAAGAGGTACGTGGACATCTGGGCATATTTGTCTCCCTTTCCACGGCTGTGGCCGAAGCTACGCAATGCGTGAGCTTACGAATGGTAGGGTGTACGTAAGATTCGAAACATATATATTTCGATAGCCGAATGGCGCTGCGGTTGCCCAACCCGTGAACTCACAAGCAAACCACGACCTTCCTGCACACTCCCCTAGTTATCATGTCCTTTACGTCTTCTCAGGTGAGGACTTGACTAGAAGTTCTGGACCTTGTACTCAAACAATGCCTAGGTTCATCTCAAGAGCTACTTTGAGAAGTTCCCTGAATTCGAATATGACGAGTCGCAGGAGACGATAGAGCAGTTCCAAATTCTGTCCACGCAACAATCCTGGTCGGCAAAGGAGTGTTATGAAGAACGCAAGGCTCTGAAGACTGCACTTGTCTTACAATTCAACGATACCTATGGTGAAGACGAAGCAGATCTGGAAGGCTGGCAGAAGTTGTGTCGTGCAATCAAGTTGGAACGAGTCCCGGGAAATGTAACAGCGTGTAGGAAGGTAAATTGAAGCTGCTCCTATACCATGGACATTACTCGAAGCGCTGATACGCTCTTAGCTATTCCAACGCATCCACGTCAACCTGGTAGATCTCGTGGATGCAGAGGGTACAGGTCGCCCTGTGGACACGTTTCCTTCTGAGGTGGCGCTCGCTAAATACACAAAGGAGACTGGGAAGTTCTTTCCTCGAGATGACGCCGAGGCGGGAGGTCTGCTCAGGCTGTTACTCCGTCAAATCATGAATCCCGGAGAGCGTGACTCTAGGAAGCGTAAATCAAGAAGGCACAAACGTGGAGGTAAGTCGAGTATCTATGCTCCAGGGTTTCTCCAACTGATAACTGCTACTTCGGCAGATGACTGACGTGTCTTACGCGACCTGTGTTCGACTCAATCGCGTGCGATTCGCGTTGTACCATTATTTTGATTCCCCGGGCTACGTAGTACCTTCATCGTGTTTAGGCCGGACAAGTTCCACCTTGTGCGACTGTCCTGAAATGATTTACATTGCTTAAGCTTCCCTCGTGGCAGAGCAGGATATACATTGGGATAAAGATTCCTGTACTTCCTGTTCTGCCTCTGAGTCTGTAGTCATGAAAGCATTCGCGAATTCAAAGGTGCGCTCGTGTCATTGCAAATACGGTATATTCTGCAACACATGCGACCTTCGTGTGAAAAGCTCCCATTATTGACGTGTCCTACACATGACTATAGAAGAGTGCTCTAGCGCTGTGCATATAGCCCGTGTACTCACGCCCGCACTCAAAGCGAATGCTCACCGCAACCCTCACCCCAAACGATCGTTGTAGCTGAATCCTTGCCTCAGAATGTCGTCCAAGGCAGGGTTTGAGCTACTGCATTCCGTCGTCACGCGGGCTGACTAGAGATATAGGCCATTCTGAGAAATTACTTTAGTCGTTTCCCCGAATTCACCTACGACGAGTCGAAAGAGACGGTCGCCCAATTTAATGTCCTGTCCGAACAACAGAATTGGTCGGACAAGGAGCGCAAGGACAAATACCTCGATTTGCAAACTGCTCTTGCGTTGCAATTCAACGAGATATACGGCGAAGACCCAGACGACCTGCGTAGTTGGGAGAAACTGTGCCGCGCGATAGGTGCAGATCCTATTCCGGAGACCGTGGCTGACTGTAGAAAGGTACGACAAACTACGTCCTTGAGACGCTGTGCTGTTTGTGTGAACTAAACTGCTTCCAGCTGTTTAAGCGCACCCACGTTAACTTGGTCGACCTAGTGGACGCTCACGATACCACTCGTCGTGTGCGTACATTCCCGAATAGGTTCAAACTGGCGCGGTATACGAGGAGGAACGAAAAGTTCTTCAACAAAAGGCAAGCTAAAGAGGGAGGGTTGCTGAAGTTCTTACTCCGCCAAATCATGAACCCTGGGCCTAGGAGGTAATAAAGTGAATGAAGTAGCGCTTTTGTCTCGAATCATCTGCGCTAACTACTGATGTGTGTTTACTTAACAGTGACACAGAAGCTCGGTGACCACGTTCTGATTGACAGTGCTCCGGATATGTGCCGACACAAGAGTTTAACAAGTAGCCAGCAATGGTATGGAGTTGACGCTGTACACTGTTGGAGGTGAAGTAGCGTTGAAGAAGCACACGGGAATGGAGGAAGCGACGGTGATGTAAAGTATGTCATTGTGTATGGTGTACAACGTTTCACTGTACAAGTTGCTATTTAATATGAGGTATATAGATGTCCGTGGCCCAAAAGGTTCGTAAAAGTCACCAGTAATCAACTGATACAAGTTGAGCTCAGAACGCCGATCACAACATCAGGCTATCCGTGAGCCCTGTGTACCCCTGACAGCTGGATGAACACTTAGGAGGATGTCAGCTGGGAGAGTCGACAAAGACCAGGTGCGTGAACATGTACACGAGTGACGAGACTGTAACCGAGTCCCGCCTGAGTCAGAACTTGAACATTGGCAACTGCAGCATACGCAGGCTTTGGCGCCTGTATGATCGCACACTTTGACATTAAAAACACCTAAAGTGAGTGACAAGCTAAGCTAGTGCATTTTCACTGGGCGAGATCCGAGAAAACTTCAAGTTGTTTCCAGTAACTTGAAGTTGATGGTGTTGACGGCGAGACTTGCGGACGTACGCCTGATCTAAAATGGCAAGTGACAACCTTTGTGGCGTGGGACTGCAAAGCCGCGGCTGCCACCGCATCGCTTCTCAATTTTACTCAAGCAAGTCGCAACTTTCATTTCCACTGGCATGGCGCACGGTAACTTGTCTCTTATTTGGCATCTTACTCACTATGCTTCTACTAGCCGTCACATGCTTGTTTCTCGCATACCCATCGGAGCAGTAGGCAATTCTACTGTCATTGTCCAGGCTTCAAATCAATCAGGGAAGCCTCGATGTATAGTACTTGTCGAACCTCGTTGGCCACCGAGATGACCTCCCTGCTCACTGAAACTCTTCCAAAATACGGCATATTTGCAGAGATTAACTGCGCATATTCTTCACAAGATTCGCAAACGGCGTAGTTGGATGACGGCGGTTATAGTCTTCCGCTTTTGAGCTCCGGCTTCGAACTGAAGTTCTCCGCAAGCGAGCAGTATCCGGACGACAATGTATTAGAGCCGCAATGTGTATACCTCAAGATTTTCTCTCAGAAGTAACTGCAGGTGAAGCGACAGATATTATACTATGGAATGTATCTTTCTGTCGAGTCAGCTGCAAAGCAGGACATACATGTCCAGACGTGTTTATGTCCTACTTTGCCTCTGAATCAGATGACAGTCTTGGTGCACATGCGTACGACACGTGTCAGTAGACAAGATTCTTTTTGCACAAGCTGTACGTAAGGTCTACTCCTAATGCCCAATGTCGAGAAGATGATCCCGTGAAACGGCAGTGGCGCTATTCCTATAAAATCTTCCTACGCAACCGACGAGTGATGAGCGATATCACCCCTCTGCTACTCCCCCATTCGTGGTCTCTGTTACTCTACAGCCCCGCGCAATGGCTCGGCAGGTAAGGCCTCAGTCACCCTCCCACTGCCTTGTGTATTCATCCTTCGCTCAGGTATATCTGAGGAACTACTTCAATCGTTTCCCCGACTTCCATTACGATGAGACGAAGGAGACCATAAGCCAGTTCAAACGTCTGTCCAGGCAACAGCAATGGTCGCAAGATGAGCGCGATGATGAGCGCGACCAGTTGCGAACTGCATTAGTAATGCAGTTCAACGATTCGTATGGCGAAGACGACGAGGATATTCAAGGCTGGCAGAAGCTATGTCAAGCCATAAACCTCGATCACACTCCGGAGAGTGTGACAGAATGCAAGCAGGTATGTTCATGCATTTCCGATATCTATATTACTCGAAGCATTGAAGGGATTTTCAGCTATTTGAATTGATACATGTCAACCTGGTCGACCTCGTGGACACCCAAGGCACCGGGCATACCGTAGATACGTTTCCAACTGAGGTTGCACTGGCCACATATACGAAGGATACGTCAAAGTTCTTTCCTCGCCAGCATGCCAAAGCAGGGGGTCTCCTTAGGCTGCTTCTCCGTCACATCATGAATCCCGGAGCGAGGGACTTCGGGAAGAGCAACCCAAAGAAGCGTGGTCCCAGGAGGCGTTGAGGTAAGTCAGTATTTCTGCTGAGAATTGCAATGCTGATTGACATGTTACCCGAGTAGACCATTAGTCCTTCCAACCTGATCGCTTGCCATCACCGCTATACTCACGTTCGCCTTGATCTCATTTCTTGCTCTTCAGGTTGTCCAAAGTCAGGTTGAGACGTGAATTTCACGACGAGTTGGTCGCTCTAATTGTGTATGATTTGCGCGGCTGCCTCGTATTGAATTTTATCGTTAAGTCTGTTTGCTTCTTGCGGTAGAGCAGGACATGCATAGGTTGTCGAACATATGTAGATCCTGCTGTGCTTCTGAGTCCGAAGTCGTGCGAACCGAACAGAGCGTCCATCAGCCTGAATTATCAGCGCGTTGAGAGCTTGCGAACTTCGAACTTCGAAACGTGAGAGGCTCGTGCAGTGCGCCGTACGTAAACCTCGAGGAGGAGACTGAGTGCCTTAAACTTATATACGGCTGCGCAGAAGAAGCTTCCGTGTCTGACTCTCTCACCAACACGTCCACGCAACTGCTACCTACCAATCCGCCGCACGCTACTTGACTCGCATCCAGGGTCCCGTTCACATTTTTGCCTCGAAATGTCTTCCAGGGTGAAACTTCTGTTAATTTTGTGGAGCATGTACTCATTAAAGACACAGGTTCTCATACTGAATTACTTCAAACGATTCCCTGATTTTCGCTACAATAAATCGAAGGAGACAATCGAGGAATTCAACCGTCTGGTGGAACAAATGGAATGGCCCAGCTATAAGCGCAGAAGGGAACTCCGCGATTTGCAGACCGCGATAGCGCGGCAGTTTAACACGACATTCGGCGAAGATGCAACCAACCTGCAAAACTGGGAGAAACTGTGTCGCGCGATCAACGCAGATCCAGTCCCAACCACCGTGGAAGGATGTAAGAAGGTAAAGCCATGTGTCTGAAGCTCCGATATCCACCGCATACTTAAAATGCGATGGATCTTAGTTGTTTAGACGGACACATGTCAATCTGGTGGACCTGGTGGATGCGAAGCGTACGAAAGATAGCGTCGCCAAAACCCACCCCTCAAGATCTGCACTGGCAAAATATACGATGGAAAGTGGGAAATATTTTTCACTGGAGAGTGCCAAGGCTGATGGGCTACTCAAATGTCTCCTGCGCAAGATTCTGTGACGAACCCGAGCAGGGGTGTAGCACATAAGGCTTTGTGTATCGAAGCTCACCACACGGCCTGAATAGACATTTCTGGTTAACGCATACCGTGCGCGATGACTATTCGAAACTACTCGTCTCTTTGACTGACTGCTTGTGTCATTATCTTGGACTATGTTGTATGTTATTGTAGAAGTAGACAGTTGGGGAACGAGGTGCATGTTCTGCTGTTTTTGATGTGCGTATTAAATAGAATCTTTCGTGAAACGAGCTCGGTTACAATTTGTCGTGTCCTCAGTGCAGATAAATCCTGCGTGCTTTGAGACAACTCGGAAGACCAACCAGTACTTGCTGCTCACCGATACTCGTGGACGCTTGAAGATTCAAGTGCCAACTCAACTGAATTTATTCCTGGCAGCATTCGGGTCCACACCGAGCACTTACTTCGTGCAAGACTCCGTGCGGAGACTCTTGACAGAGCTTCTGGACTAATGCTTCTCATCGTTTCCTGGATCCCACTAGTACACACCATGAAAGCCCAGGGCCCGATCCTCAACATCACTACATCTGAGCGAACGAGCGCATGTGTCATAACATCAATATGCATGTAAATAGTATTACAGAGTAACGCATGATGATGAGCGGCAGACTCGTACCAGTGAACCACACACTGAACGAGCTTTTGTCCCCTACATACCAGGTATCCAGTGCAACCGAAGGCAAAATTCCCACACTTAGAAGGTGGCAGGGCGGTGAGCAACGAAAGTCGAACGCGACTTGGTGACACGGTGGGGGAGGGGGAATTTGAGGTCGGGCACGAGGAGTTGCTTGATGTAGGGGCGGCGAACATCATCGGTCTTCTCGATCTCAACAACCTTGAGAATCTGTAGGCCAAGAAAAGTTAGCTTATACGATCCATCTCGACAAAATTGTGAAACGCACGTGGATAGACCTGAAGCGAGCACGGTGGCGGGCAGCCATGTCCTGGTAGAGGGACCTGACGGCATCGGAGCGAGTGAGTTCACGGAACTCCTTGTACATGTTGTGGGTGCCAGAACGAGAGTCGTAGCGGAGCCAGATACCGAAGTTCTTAACCTTCAAGGGCTTCTTCTCGTGGATCTAGAAATAAACAGCGTTCACGTCGCCAACAAAGGACGGATTGCTAAGGTCAGTTCCCATTCCGCCTGCCACTTGAACGGCTGCAAGGGACAACATGTGATGATACTAACGACATTGACACCCAGGATTTCGCCGCTGGCCTTCTTGACCTTGTTCAATTGACTATGGGGGATGTCAGTACCTAGAGCATGGTAAAAGTAATCTTACACGCACCGCAGGAAGTACCAGAAACGGGACTTGGCGACGACCTCATTGGGCGCAAAGATGCGCATGCGGAAGATCTTGGGAGAGGGGTCCTGCTCGGTTGGCAGATGGCGGCCGACGACTTGGTATTCCTGGAGAGGCATCTGGAGGGCGAGCAGTCAGTCAAGGGTTATCCGACGGCAGCGTAACCAATCCAGCCCGTTCCACCCATTTTGATTGCAGAGGAACAATATAGACGGGACATATGGCAGCATCAGAGGTACTGGACACTCACTTTGGAGAAATCTTACCCTTGAAGTTGGCGATGTCGACGACGATGAGCTCGCTACAGTTTGTGGCGGCCGCACTTGATTGCAAAATCCATATTTGGAAAGGGATCACGTTACTCATAGGCGCCAGCAGCCGCTGATAGCCGCCCACAATGTGGCCACAGCAGTTCGTTGGTGGAGATCACACGCCTTGATCGAACTGAAAGGTTTGTACACGAGCTCACACATTATGACGGCTAAGGAAGGAGTATGAGTACAAAAAAGGCTATGCCCATCCCATCTAGCTGGACCTGGCTAATCTTGAAACGAGAACTCGAGGTTCAAGGTAGTAATAAACCGTTATTGGAGAATTTAAGTGAATAGAGTATACGTCGTGTGCTAACTACGTGAATTTACGCTATACCACAGTAATATAGCTGCTTTATGCCACAAGTAGATAAGCGGAGATCTAAGAGGCGAAAGAGTACGAATACTCACTGTTATGGCAGATGTGCTAAAAGACGTGGAAGATCACCGCGCTCAAAATCGTAGAGCAAGGGCTACAGCCAATACTATTATAGATGCAAGCAATAAGAGAAGCAAGAGAGCGAGAAGACACCTCTTCCCCCACTTGACTTCCGTGCTCCTCAATACTTGCAGCAATTTCTGTCTTTCCGCTTCGGACTTCGAGGGCTCCCAGTTCTCCGGAGGCTGGAGCTGAGATACCAGAACAAAGCTACCAGCTATCCAAAAGAACGGGAAAACTTTCAACAAAAGATTCAACTACATGAGTACATGTTCGTGTGGAGATCGTGTCAATAAGGTACGTACAGAACCCGAACTTGAAAAGATACATGGCGAGCGTCGGAGGCTCGGCCGCAGACGCGTATGGGGGAGGATTGGTAGCATCCGCATATGACGGTGGTGCGTCCTGTTGACCGGCCACATAAATCTTGTGGTAAGAACGGTTCGTCCGCGAACCATGGGGCCGTGCCACTCCAAAGAAGGCGTCGATGGCATCAATGCTATCTTCGATAACGAGGGAGCTGCGCAATGTTCGATGTATCGCACGTGGGGGAAGGACAATGCAGTTCGATAGTCCCGGTTTATGATGACCCTCTACCACATGCCCTGCGGTTGGAATTCGCGCCTCGAGGTCGTGGTCAAAGGAATCTTGAGCTATGGAAGGCACGGGGCGATTTAAGGGTGACATCTTGATTCCACAGTGATGATGGAATGTGCGTGGATAGGCGTGGCGAGAGGTGAAGTTCTGTAATGGGGTAGACCAAGAGGTTACGTCCCAAGCAGTGAGCCTCTTTGGTTTCCACGAACCTTATGCGCGCCTCTTACTAGAGGGTAACACCCTCGACGCGTTCGAGTGGCACTCTGACGCGTCGAGATCGGAGATTTACTGCATGACTTACCGGTCTGCAGCGGAGCGTGGCTGCCGCCGAGGGAATGACGTGCATCCATGTTGCCAAAGGGACAAAGGACTGAAATACAAAAGGTCAGCTTCGGAGTTCAAAAAGCGAGGGCTCACAATAGCGTATATTTAGAATTGTATACGGCCACAATCCTTATCGAGCAGATGCAAATTCTACTGCCAGTATTGATTCTTATCGTAGCCAGGCTCTCGAGATCGTGAATAAAGTCTCGCGGGTGGAGATGGTATAAGTAGGTGGCATAATGCATTCCTGTAGTATATTGTTACGCTTTCCTGCGCAATACATAGTAGGCTTGGTCACCTAGCACGCCCTAGAATTGGAGTGTGAGCCGTAAATATTGCCCTCATGTAAATGGAAAAACTTACGTCGATTTCGCCTTGCGTGCACGCAACCCATGTCTCCCCACCAAACAAGAATATAGGTTCCGGGCCGTTCCAATGAAGTCTCGTCTCCCGGTATGGCAGCATGGTAACTATGTCCCTGTCAAACAAAACATCGTTGTGTATCACTGTAGGATGCCTGACTATTCGCTCGTTGGCCCCCACAGAGACGTCTTCCATCTGGCCAGGGTTTCTTTGACCTCGTAGGAATCTAACAGCTTTCTCTTCAAGCGTCGCGCTTCGATCCGACTTGGGGTATGCTTTTCCTGCACGTTTAAGGTCTCTCGCAATGTCCAAGCGGTTGAAGTCAATGAGAGT